>JAHWFP010254848.1:0-12369 GCA_023313725.1 Lithobius niger
AAATAAACAATATTGTCTTAAGCGCAGGGGTGATGTCTGATGCCCGGCTTGCAATATGGGGATGATTTGCTGTCTCATGTGTTTGTCACCGAAGGCGTGTATCACGTTGTTTGTTTTTGAGCTCACTAACTAACAAACGTTGATTTTCGTTAGCTTTGGTCAATCAATCAGCATGCTCAAGAATCGTTTAAACAATTACTTTTCGCTGGCTACGCCGAAGGCATGTATACCAAAATCTGTGCATTTTTGCTCGTTTTGAATATTTTACCGAGCTTCACCAATACATTAATTTAGATCGTCCAACGGGTTTTAGCGAGTGTTAACAGCTTCCGGTCATCCGATCATGCCAGCGGTTTATGCATCTTCTAAACAATTCTTTTTCGCTGGCTAATAATATGATATTTTTCTTTCTTTGTTTCATTATTTACAGAGGTCTTATTGCTGCCGGCCACTTTGCAACGTAGCAATGATTACCCTGGTGCACAGCAGGTTGAAAGTGATTGTTAGTTGTTACTTATTGTATTGTTGGTGACACGGGACTTCGGGATCAGGGCTCATAAGGTGTAGATATCATTATTATAGTTGATTGATATTTTATTGAGCTTCGCTCATTATACTATGTACTAACTAACCTACTTAACCTAAGCAAATGTACAACAAGAGGCCAAGATTCCCGGTTTTCCCCGCACACCCCTATAGTCGGAATGCTTCGGGAGCAGGAAGAAGAGGAAAGACACAAAGACACTATTATAGTAAGACAGGTATTATAGTCTTACCTTTTGTAACAATGGTTCATCTCAGTTTGTGAAGTGCTTTTAAAAATTTTATCAATAATTGAATTCTTTTACTATTTAATTAGTCTAATTCTGGGCTGCATTAGGAAGAAAAAGAATGCGAAATCGTAGCTTTGCTTCCATCGTAGCCATTTTTCAAAAGTCGACATTCACCTCCTTGGATTGGCAGCAATTTCCTAAAATTTTGAGAAGGCAATAACGGTATTTAAGTCATCCTTACTAAAGAAAAGTTAGTACTCCAAAATTTATACCAAAACCTTGGTTAACTAAAACTAGGCTGGCAGGCAGAGCAGCTTGGCCGAACAATACCCGACGCCACGTACTTTCGCAACTTCAATCTTTCGTACTTACGGACTTTTTAATCCAATAAACGATTTCTTAACACCAAATTAAAGATAGTTGAACTATCCAGAACTTTTATTTTCAAACATTTCGTGTAAAGTTATTACGTTTAAAGGTATTTTGACATAAATGCTCTGTAAGACTAGAAAATTTGATTTAATCACGTTTTCCTCGCCAACCGTTACAACTATGAAAATATTCATGGGAAAAGAAATTTTAGGCCAAGAAATAAGCTTTAACTGAAAAAAAAAAGTTAAAAAGTCCTATTAGAACCAGAAATATTGCTAATTTGCTGATTGCGGCCATCTTGAAATGGCCGCCATTTTTGAAAGCTACCACTTAAGATGGCAATCATACTTTTTTATGTCCTAGAGGCAACCATATAACTGTGGTGTAAAGGAAAATTACTACCCCCAAATTATACCAAATTCTTGACTGGCCCATGGACTAAATGACTTGGGTGTTACAATTCTATTTTCATAAGGAGCTCACAAGCAATATTTGCACTAACGCAAAACCATAAAACTAAAAGGCGTGATATCAGGCGTGACTAAAGGTGCGTCATACAAAAACCCCATAAGGGTAAAGGGACCCATCAAGTTTTTGCCATGAAAAGTAGTGATCTCGGAGCCAAAATGGCTGCCACCAAGTTTTCCGTTCCAACCCTGATCATTCAATCTTAACTGACACCTCGGTGATTGTCAGTTAAGATTGAGTGATCACTGTTCGGACTACAAACTTGGTGGCAGCCATGATCACTATGGCGGAAACTTGATGGGTCCCTTTACCCGTATTGGTTTTTTTTAATAAGTAATACGAAGGTAATACCAGGGTGGTAACACCAAAGTAATACCAAGCTATGATTAATACCAAGGTATGATTAATACCAAGGTGTGTATGTCGATGTTATAATTAGAATTTTTTAAATCTCGAATAAGGCGCTCGTAATTTTCCACCAATTTTGTGAAATTTTAGTTTGTTCGGTTAAAGTATAGTGTACAGAATATTACAGTTCAGCCATTCTTAAGTTGCTTCCTGCGTATGGACGGAGAGAATGGAGCAGGGACCCATGGACAGTTACGACGCTAATAGTTGCTTCTCGCTTTGCAAAATGTAAGTAAGTTTAAAAGAAAACCGACTTAAACGTATTAGGGCTAAGTTTTTTCATATACTGTCGAAAATTGTCTCTTTCACATATTTTTTTAATCTATACACCCGCTGACCCATTTTGACTCACTCCCCCAAGATAATGCCCAAAAGCCCTCTTCAGATACTGCCTTTCAGTTATGGCCCCAAAGGTTCCTTCAGATACTGTCCATACGTCCATTTCAGATACTGCTCAAAAGGCCCTTTCAGATGCCTGTCAGAAAGACCTTTCAGACAGCCTATCTTGTAAAAAATATCACATCTATAGTTAATGATTAGGTCTGTTCCCTTCATAAACTTTATCGTTAGGATTTCATTAGGTTAGGTTAATTTTAGGTCAGGAGCATTTAAAGAGTTTCCTTAGGAGCGTGGGGAGGAATTTTGAACAGTTTTAAGACAGTTTTAAGGCAGTTTTGGATCAGAAGTATAGCACTCAAACTGGTGTATTTTCAAGAATATTAAATAAGTAAAATAAAAAGGAAGCAAATTCAAACTACTTTAACACGTACATGTTTACCGTTCGCAAACTAACACTGACGCCAGGGCTGCTTTAACTAGAGAGTGGAGTCATAACCGTCTTGTTTGGCCGAGTTAAAACAGTCCGACTTTTACGTAGTTATGGTTCTTCACTTCTGATTGTTTGGTATTTCCATGGTTTGACAGAAATGGGATAGTCCAATTTTTTTTTTATGCAGGACCCACTGATCGACTTTTTTTTCTTTTACCCATGACACAAGTGACCTATGGCCCACTGACTCAAGATGATGTGTTTTGACCAACCAACACAATCTTACCAGATGATCCAGTTTGAACCACTGACCCATTTTAATCAGTGGCGGAATCTCTCCATCTGTTGCGTCGTTTCTTTGCGTCCGGCTGTCTGGGTACCGTCGCAAACCAATTTCAGTTGATACTTAACTTACACTTGTAGCCGAAGGCTGGTATTTATAAAAGGTACAATGAAAAACGGAACATAAAAAGGTAAACGCGCTAACCTATTTTTTCTTTTTTTTTGTGGGGGGCGAGAGGAATTGTGGGAGTTTTTTTTTAGAAACCAGATATTGCAAAAGTCAGGGAGTCTAATTAGGTCTATGGGCCGTTTTCGCTCTGTGTGTATCATTTTGAGTCAGTGGGTCGCTTTGGGTCAAATGGGCGAAAGGATCAAACTAGGTTGGTCAAAATTGGCTTCAGGTCTTTGATTAAATGATAAACTCAAAAGTATGTGATCCAGGAACCCAGTGGCCCACTTACCCATCCCAACTGTGTGGTTAAGTTGCAAAGTTAGGTTTGTGTTATGCTAAGTTACGGGACCTTTGGAAAGTGATCCAGCCTCTCGTTTGGTTTCATCAGGGACGTCTAATGGAAGGAAAGAGAAGAATTGGATCGGAGAAGAATTGATCCAAAATTTAATGGATTACAGCGACGAACTTGACCGATTCTGTCGCTACAATATGCATCCATCTCATCAGAAAATGGCCTTGTAAGGTCCTTTGCACGAAGGCTTCGATGCTAGACCTATTATTAGGTTCGAATTTGTAGCAAAACTTAACTTTCATACGAATTTAACTTGTAGCCTACACACTCACAGGGAAGAGCGGCTCATATTATAGAGTCAAACGTTAGCTACCATAGAATCAGTGAATATAGTTCTTCCTTATTTACTAATGACCTAGCTGTCGACGCGCCATTAAGCCTCAATCCCCCCTCCCTATTTACTCTTCGTGTAAACTTACTATTGTTTCATTAATTATCAATCTTTCCTAGGTACGTACATGTTAGTCAGTGGTGAAACTCGTCCCCTGCCCGTGTAATTAGGTCCAAAACACCTGTCCTAACCTAACCTGATCTATAAGACATACAAAATGACAGCCTAACAGTAAAACGTCACCAGAGCAGAAACCAAGAACTACAACTTGATTCGCGTCGATTTGGCAAGCTCATCTACATTTACAACTTAAATAATATTCACTTGCCTTCATAAATGTGACTATGATTACAATTCATCCATTTTTCAGCTACCGACACATCAAAATCACGACATAATACTTGCGTGCCGTTAACAGTTTGCACATTGTATGTGACATTATTAGCCACAAAGACTCCCAGGAAGACGCCCTTGGCAATCGAGCCGGTTACTTGAGATTTATTGTCACCTTGCACTTTCCCTTCAACCATTTTTAGAACTCGTTCAACGTCAGATGAAGTCAAATTATGAATTTGAGCATCGCCATCAAACACAGCCACCTCCACATTTGGACTTAGAATGGTTTGCTTAACGGGATAAACAAGTAGAGAAAAATATCGACCAAATGCTGCGAATGTTAGGTTGTAAGACTGCGACCGGACAAACGTACGCTGCACTTTTCTCGTTAATCTAACTTCTTTGACATCAATGTGGATTTTCTCAAAATGCTGAAGAGACTTCATTGTCTTAAACTGGGTTCCGATCAACACGCATAAAAATAAAATAGTTTGAAGCAGCCGGCAAACGTCCAGATTGTTGCTCGTAACGTCTGCCATGCTGGTTTTGCGCTTCAGCGTTGTTGTAAAACGGATCCAAGTTACCCAAATGCCTCAGCTACCATTTAAGGGGAGTTCCGGCATTTACAGTTATTTTAATAAAAAAAGATCCTAGGCATTTCCCAGCAAAATTGTCTCTCCCCCGTACCGAGATAACCTCAGCAGTGAAAAATGCATAATATTTCCATTTCGTTGCAAGTGTTATCACAGGGCCTCGTTGTCGCTCGCGCGCCGGACGGATACTGAGTACTATTCCTATTACAAACAAAAACGTCAAGTGTGCCGTAAAAAAGGGGGTTATATGATTGAATTTTCACTTTTTAAAATGTACACGGATAAAAATTGATGTTTCTTAATTGAAATAATGAAATGTACAATTGATAAAATTGCATCTGTTTAGGTGCTGCTGTGCTTTACGTTTTAAATATATGTTTGGTTAAGCACAACAGCACCTAAACAGAAGCAATTTTCTCAATTGTACATTTGATTATTTCAATTAAAAATCATCAATTTTTATCCGTGTACAACTTAACAAGTGAAAATTCAATCATATAACCCCCTTTTTTACGGCACACTTGACGTTTTTTTTTGTAATCCGTGCACCTTTTTTACAGCTATGGCGTCGCGGAACAAAGCTGTATGCATGCAGTCGATTGTTGCTGGCTACTGTGAAACAATTCAACTCAGCTCTGAAAGCAATTCAATTTATTGTCAAGAGCTTTGACCCTAGGCCGTACGCTCTATCCCAAAATTAAAAACCACAAATAGCTCCTTACATCACAAATCCGACAAAATCCAACAACATCCAACCACATACACAGTCCCGCCGTCTTATACAGTTCTACATCACAAATCACACTCCATCACCACTACTACACTGAAACCAGCGAAGCACCACCATGCTCACAACCCGAGAACCCTACTCAACCCAGGCCAGTGCGGAGCAGAAGCACACATATCACCCACACCACACATCTACTTACAGCTGCATCTTTGTCGCTCGCACGTACTTAGCCACATCTAGCAACCGATATAGGGACCCTCGCCCACCCCCGAAAGAAAGTAAGTCTGATAGTGTCGGACGAGACACACTCCACCGAGCAATAATCGCCCTCTGAGTAGCATACAGACGACACCCAACAAGGTAATGCTCAGCGGTCATTTCCACACCACAAGTAATGCACAAGGGGGAGTCTGTCCACCCCAACCTGTGCTGGTGAGATTGGAGCAAGGAGTGTCCCGTACGCAACCTGGGCAACGCTCTCACAGCCCATAAAGGAAGGTCATCAAGAACCGAACGTAAGAGGCACCATGGCTGAACTCGGAACAGGGCACGCCCACAGTCAGTCGTGCACCACTCAGACTTCCACACTTGAAGAAAATAGTCCTGCAGGATTGGTGCTTTCATCCGAACCGAGGAAGTGAGAGACACTTCCGTGGTAGCAGCTCCATGGGCCTCTCTGGCTAGACCATCGGAGAGGACATTGCCGTGAACTACAGCATGTCCTTTCACCCAACCGAGAGTAGCAACACCCATTTGACGAGCCGCCCGAAGTTTCCAACAAATGGAAAAAAGGAGCGGATCACGAAGATCCAAGGAACTCAGCGACCGGCGTATAGAAAGCAAGGCAGATTTCGAATCCGTGTACACCGTGAAGGAGGGTAACACTAGGTCCAAGGCCACACACATGGCAACCGAAATTGCCACCAGCTCACTGATGGTGCTCGACCCCACAGCGCCAACTTTGCGCGTCACAAAGAGCTTCAGCGACGGAATGGCGACTCCGACGCCTCCAGCCCATTCAGATTTGTAGAAGGAGGCATCACAATAGATATCACAATCTGTGCTCTCCTCAGAAAATGCACCCGCCAGTTCCGGGCACCAAACCCAAGGGCTCGGCGGAGTCACGATAGCCACGTCTAGTAGGTTGAGCGCAGAAAACTCACACAGCAAGATAGCACTGCGTCCCGCAGCCCCGAGGGCTTCACGAGCTCGCGGACCAAGACTGCCGTAATCCCGAAGTATCCTGCCTACCAGATCAGAAGAACCCCTGCTGACATTCGTCATACAAAGGGAGACCAAAAGTTCGCAGAGCGTATATGCAGCGGTGGCTCGTTCCCTTCCACCCACAATGCTTGTACAGGGGTGGAGACCAAACACCCAGTGATGACTCTCAAACACTCATTCACTGCTGTCTGTAAGGACCTGATATGCCTCCTCGCTGTGCACAGGAACGGCAGGTGGTAGTCCAGAAGCGACCTTATGAATGACCTGTAGACAGCAAGAAGCGAGCCGCGTTTCAGATTCCTGACTCGAGCCAATCTCCGCAGAATAGAAGTTCGGGCGCTTACCCTCTCCCTCAAACTCCTAACATGTTCACCCCACTCTAGACGATCATCTAAGAGAACCCCCAAATATCTCACTGACGACTTTTGCATGACAGCTACACCCCCGACGACAACTGAGAGCAGGCTCCGACGCCTTACCGCAGACCGTGTGAAAGCAACCAGCTCCGTTTTCGCTGGAGCCAATTGCAGCCCTCTCTCTTGAAGAAGTCCCGAGATCTGATCCAAAGCAGCCTGCGCCTGTAATGTGCAGCTATCCACATCCGATCCAACAAACCACATGGCAATGTCATCGGCATAACATACCATGTTTGCTGTGGCACCCATTGTGATCAAAACCTCATTAATAGCAATTGCAAACAACGTCGGGCTCAGGCAGCTCCCCTGAGGGAGCCCCCGACCCAAACTATCCTCCCGAGACCAGTACCCATTGGCCCTGGTGACGAAACGTCTAACTCCAAGCAGCGCAACAATGGCAGCAATTAGTCCTCGGCTGACCCCCATCCTACTCATGACCGCTCTGATCCACTCAATACTCACCGTGTCGTAGGCTGCCTTGATGTCTAGGAAGACAGCTACGACAACAAGTCCGTGGGCCCACGCCTCCTGTACTCCCGTGAGGAAGAACATGATGGCATCCTGTGCATTTCTGCCGGCTCTATATCCAAACTGAACCGGAGCCATGCAGTTGTAGTACTGAAGATGCCACTCAAGCCTTTTGATGAGCATGCGTTCATAGATTTTCCAAAGACTGGACAATAGATCAATGGGGCGATAATTGACCAACTGCGCTCTGACACTGCCAGCTTTATGGACTGGGACGAGAATAACAAAAAGCCACGATGCCGGTACTGGACCACCATTCAGAAGATCTTGAAACAGTTTCAGCACATCAGTCACAGCCTCCTATGTCAACCCTCGCATGTCCCCATAAGATACGCCATCTATACCCGGTGCACTACCTTCTCTACACCTCGAGAGAGCCGCTTCCTATTCCGACCGGTCCCATGGAAGATCAGTGGAGTGGTCACTACCCACAGAGGCCTGCACAGTTGGCGGCCGCGATCCAGGCGGGAAGGCATATACGCTCGCAAAACGTTCATTGTAGGCATCAGCCATAGCTTCTCCACGAAGGACCGAGTGACTGGACGAATTTGGATCATACACCCAGGTCTGACAAGTCTTACCAGAGCCTGGACTCAGAGCTCGCCAGGCCTGACTCAGTGAGCACCTAAAGCCAATCTGATTACACAATCTATCCGGAAAATTTGCTTTCTCTAACCTTATCAGGAAGGCAGACTCCCGTGAAATACCTTGATACGTCAGCCACGTCTCATCACAGGGAAACCGTTTCCACCGACGACATGCACGACGTCTGTCACGGACAGCCACCGTGCACACACTGGTCCACCATTGCGGGTGGGTCCTAGATACAGAATGCCCTCTCAACCCATTCTTACGAACGCTACTGCGAACATTGGAACTGATCCACTGCTCGAAAATGCCATTATTAGTCACCGGACGCCCGCGGACCTTAACAACAGCTGAGCCCCTGATTCCCAACGGGCGCAGGATCACCGGGAAGTGATCACTGCCCCTCTGGTCGTCCGATACAGCGAACTCAAAGAGACCAGCTATACCCCGAGTACACAGAAACATGTCTAGCACCGACTCTTGAGCGGCCCCGCGCTGCCATCTCGCAAACGTCGGAGTCCCGTCCTGAATGATCTCCAAACCAAGACCGTCAACCGCAGAGGCTAACCTACGACCACTAGTACTTACTCGGACCGAGCCCCAATTATAATGATGAGCGTTAAAGTCTCCTGCTACTATATAAGGAGCAGGAAACTGACGAAACTAAACAACCCATTCTTGAACAGTGGGGCTCGAAGTTACATGAACAAAAATAAGAGTCACCCAACGCCCTAGCACCCAAATTTTCACGGCCGAGGCATCCACACCAGACAGGAGTACAGTTTCCCATACATTCACATAGGGGACTGACCATTTAATAAAAATACCCACCCTTCCCCCAGCCGTCACAAAGTCCGACTGGATTGATGCCGCATCCAGATTGTTTACATTGGTCACTTCCTGAACCCCCAAAATTTCGACAAATCGCATTAAATTTTCCACTTCCTCAATTTTGTTACCTAAACCCCTGGAATTCCATGACGCAATAGAAAAGCCCTTAGATGCGAAGTGTGACTTCTATGTGACTCCTACCCCACCCTCACCTAGGCCCGACTCCTGACTGACATCAATACTGGATGGAATTTCATGGCCATCACCCACCTGACGTACAGAGAGACATTGCACCTCCCCGTACAGCACACCATCCTGGCATAACTCTTGACTCTGCTCACATTCTTGTTCACCATCACATTCACTGACTTGTTCTTGCACCACCACGTCACTCCCCACATCCTGTCCTTTTTCCAAATTAGGCGGGACAACCGGAGTCTGTGCTTCTTGCATATCACACATGTCCTGGATTTCACTGGACTGGCTTGCACTATCCAGATGCTGGTCACTCGATCCACGATTGTTCCGTTCACGCATACGTTTCCTCCTTTTCGACGGGGGAGTAATCCAAGGTCCCTCTTCCTCTTCCTTCTTGTCTTGACCTCCAACGTTGTCGACACTCTCCGTCACGGTCTCCGCTGCAGTCTTAACCATGGCCATCTGCCCCTGTCTGGATAACACCTGCTGCTTCCCAAGTGATGCGCTCCCAGTGCCAGCCGCTACTTGTGGTTTTGAGCGTTGAACGTCATATGCTGCGCGAAGGTGAGCACATAGATCACGCGGATCCCGATAGCCCCCGCAGGCGTCACAGGCGATACTTGCGCAGACACGCCGGAAGTGCCCGCGCATGTGACACCTTAGGCACCGGGGAGCACGATCAGCAATTGACATCAAGGACGGTATACCTCTCACAGTGAAAACGTCAGGGACATCGTCAATGGTTTTCCCCTCTTTCAATCTGAAGCTGATGCAACGGACTCCTGTTAAACATACCGTTTGTCCCCTAACCACCAACTTTTCAAAGCAATGCGAGTCCAAGACTCCAAATTCGCTCACTGCCCTGCTAACATCAGCAACACTCACCCCATGCGGGAGCCAGTGTAACCGCGCTTCCAGTTGCTGCTCGTACAGGTCAAAAATTTGCACCGGATGCTCATTAATAACCAAGGTTGCCTTCAATAGCTTGCGCTTGGCTGCCACAGACACAAGAACAACTTCAAACGCATGGCCCGCACGGAATGGGCAAATCTTGTACACCTCACCCTGACCAACAACATGCTCAACAGCAAGAAACACTTGCACTATCGGGTAGGGCACACCTCCACGACCACACATCAACACAAGAGACTTTGTCATGTCAACATTTACTAACGAACCCCCATAAAGTTTCTTGAGGGCCTGAAGTTCACGATTTCGGGTATTGTTTCGCACAGCACCATCACCTTCATCCTTCTCTGTCTCTCCCGCTTCACCGTCTTCTCCATCGTCTTCTGCTCTCCTCCCTCGACTCACTGCCGTGGAGAACCAATTTTGCACAGCCTGCAAGACTTCCCTTTTCTCCGTTTGCTCTGCCATCCGCTTGTATGCTCCCTCACCATCACCATCTGTCTGACAGTCACCGCCATCTTGCTCCATCACCACAGTCCTTGGACGTGTGTCCACCCCATATCTTCTCACATCCTGCACAGAAATCCCTCGCTTGTTAGCCTCCGCAATCACCTGCGCAAACACTTCTTCCATAACAATACCCGTATTTATATCAGGACCAGATACAACTTTCCTTCGTAGCAATGTGCACAAGAGCGAGTCCACATCAGCCGCCATGGCTAGTGAGCCGCCTTTGGCTATAGTGAGGCTCTGAAAGCCTGCATCTGCTAAATAAATACTCCATTCTATTGTTTCTAGCTGCCAATTTTGAGGCCCGGTCTCGAAATCAACAACGTAGCTTAGTTTGCTTTAAATCTATATCGTTTAGCTGAAACACGGTTTGTTTCAAAGACTTTATCGAGCGTTAACCACTCCTGGTAATCTGCCTGAAGCCCTAAGGCCCTAGACCCTGGTTTGTTTCGACTACATGTTTATTCCGGGTTTTGGCCCAAGGCCATGCCGTTACTACAACTAAGTACACAACCATAACAACGCAACACAACTAAAGCAACCAAACCAACGTACCACTGATCACTCTACAGCCCTTGCAGCATACACTAAACACACCCCAACACAGTACTAGCAATCTCTACACATGTTTGCTACTCAAACACCACGCTTTCGTCATCAGGTCCCCACTTCTCTTTCCCATATAGGGAAAGTTCCATGAGGACTTCCAGTGATTCAGGCTTTGGCAAGGAAAGCTACACACCGCACAACGCAGATTCTTTTGACCATGCTTATTCTAGGTCGCAGCCTCTACCACTCCACTGCACCTCAACAAGAAAAATACAGCAAACGAGATACCTGTCCGCAATTTCGCCCTTCAACAATCGACTTTTTAGCAAAGACATACCGCGTACAGAATGGATCTGGAGTTTTCTGAGTGGCATTGTTCCCTAATTACAATGGTTAAAATAATGTAAAACAATCAAAATGATCGCTCAGGGTCTCGTAACTCCGGAACGGCTCGACCAATCGAAAAAGTGGTCTCTGTAACGTTGAAGCCCAGGGAAATTTCTGGCCTAGATCATCTACATATACATAATACGGAGTAGGCGGCGAAGTCACCGGCCACGCCATTCCGTCGTACAATCAAGTACCCCACCCTGTAGTGCCATCTGTTGACGGGATTCGCCTTCAAATTCGGGTTAGGACACGTTTCCAACGTCTTCGAACAGATGGCACCACTTACCAAACCTGCCATGTCTATTGACGGCCTTGGACTACAAGTTCGGGTTAAAACACTTTTTCCAAAGTCTTCGAAGAGATGGCGACACTTACCAGACCTGCCGCGCCGTTTTGGGGTTCGTTTTTTGGTATTGTTGTGGTGCCAAAGCGGCTAACAAAGTTTTAGTCGCGTGGACTGTGCCATTGTCGGCGTTTGAGCTAATAAAAAAAAACAACCCGTGTCTACTACACCAGACAACTTTAAACCGAACGATTGGTTGTTAATTTCGAGGCTCTTGGCAGCCCGATACGATGGAAAGGCGCATTTATTTCCTAAATGTTCACTTCCAGAAAGGAGTTGAATTGTTTTTAAGTGGGC
>JAHWFP010254850.1:10634-51170 GCA_023313725.1 Lithobius niger
CATTTTAAGCCTATCCACAGGTCCGTGCATTTTTTTTTTTTTACTATGCATTGTTTTTTTTTTAATATTAATTGCACTGTTTCTTTTGGCCTACTAGTCGTGTGGTGTGATCGGCATTTGGCGATGACAAAATTGTCATTAATAAACAGGACCGAAAACCAAACGGGCTCAAACCTGCCGTCGCCGTGAGGAGATAGTGTTGGCCCGTTTGCGCATTGGTCACACCCGACTTACAATCACTGTTTCCTTTTTTTGCGAGGGGGGGGGGTTGACCCTCCTGAATGTTATTGGTGTCGACAGCCACTTACGGTCCGGCACTTCCTTGTGGATTGTCGCCATCTTGATGGTGTTTGTAGTCGTTTCCATCTTCCGCAGGACATTGCGCGTCAGTTGGGCAATAAGTCTGTCCTCCTGTCCGGTGTTTTTCAATTTTTGCAGGAGGTACAGATGTATGACAAGATTTAGATTATGGGTTTGAATAATATCTCTGTAATGTGTGGTGCAGTGGTAACCCGGACCACTGCACTGTGACTGAGGTTGGCGCTCTAAATTAAAGTGACCGTAGTTTTTCAGTTATTTTGTTCCAAACGCCTATTTTTCAGTGCTTTTTGCCAATCCGATCTGATACCAATATACTAATCGAGTACTGGGAATCCAATACCAAATATTTCTTTTCTTTTTTGTTCTTCTAAAAGTTGGAATCTAAGCAAACTTTAGTTCTACTCGATTTAGGAATTACAGGACATTACTTTAAAAAATTTCAGATTTGTTAATTTGGTCATAATTTTCTTGCTCTTTTTGTCTATTTTGGAAATAACCTTTTCACCTTCCTTTTTTCCAGCAATAAGTTGTAGGGAAGGGATTGTGTCTTTGTTTAGACAGTTTGGCTGGTATAGTTTTTTTTTTTGGGTGGAAGGAGGGAGCCGATGTAAAGTGTATCACTTGGGATTGTGAAAGTGGGGTTTCTTGGGGGTGGGGGATGGCGTAAAAATTATTAGTTGCTCCTACAGAAAAGAATGTCTAGCTACTGCCATTTGGAACTTATTTTTGGTTTTGCTAAACTAGCGGCCAACTAGCTATTGACTTAAAATTAGCTCCATTCAAAAGCTGTCGAAAAAAACTGTAAAATATGGTGTATTTGAATGTCAATTTTTGGCAAAATTAACGAAAAAATTAGATTTTACCGATAATGAAGAAATGGGTGAAAAATGTACATTAACAGCAACTGAAAATAAACTGTAAAATAGAGGCACTTACACTCCGGTTAATGTGTAATTCAACAAGATAACTTCAAAATGGAAAATAACTACAGTTGTCAGCAGGCTAACTCAGAAACTGCAAAATAACTGCAGTTTTCAGTAGGCCAACTCAGATACTACAAAATAACTGCAGTGTATCAATATTGAAAGTGACGTTGTGTCACTTTTTAAATTATGAACAAATTTTTGTGATACAATTGGTATAGTGCAGAACAATTAATACCCATTGATTGTTTAAAGTCAAGCCAACAGTTGCCTAACTTTACTGGATATCCATAAAAATACAAAACTTCGAACCATACACATTAACGTTTAGTGATAGGCTAGGTATATAAGGCTGGATGGCAACATGCACCATTGTAAGTAATGTAAGAGTTTATCAGACAAGGTATGCATATGTGATAAGAACAGAACTTTTCGAACTAAAACATTCATAACTGTGCACAAACTGCCTAGGTGCAGAGATAATGATAGTGGAAATTTATATTATGATTTTTTTTTTATTTATTCCACCTGCAATTATTGGAAAAACTGTTAAGTTTTTGGGGTGGGCAATTTACTGCACTTTCACTACACTTGTTTTTTTTTTTGCAGTTTTTCTGCAGTTCATTTTTAGCAGGGTGGAGTGATCTTGCAGTGTCGCTAATGAGAGAAATACCGATAGCGCTACATTTTCAAGATGGCATCGACCTCGTTGGCGTAAAAATGTTTGGCGGCAGTTTATTTAACAGCAGATATGCTGTTTACGTCAACCGAACCTCACGAAATATCCGATACAGACGATTCTGATGATGAAGCGGAGCTTCTGTTGTGGAACAGATCTAAAAAAAGACGTGTCGAGCAAAAAACGAAGGTGGATTGCTACGTTGAAGGGACTATTCCATTGTGTTCTGTCAGTGATTTTCGTAAACACTTTTGTTTACAACGTTCTACTGTGGAGGTAAATGTTTTTTGCCTTAATTACACGTGTGTCATATTTTAAAAGCATATCACCGGTGTAGAAAATTGTCAAAACTAACACGTTAAACAGACTATGTAATCATTATTTTCAGCTTAGGAAGGGAACGCCCATCGCGGGTGGCATTTTTTTTTGGAAGATGCTACTGCCAGTCCAAAAGCAAGCCACCAAAAAATGATGTTGCCAGTAGGCCCCTTTCTATGTGCTGTAAGACTGGTGTACCAGCAGCAAGAAATAGTGAGGCCTACTGGCAGCAGCGTTTTGAATGTTTTGCTCCCAGTACACCACTCGTACAGTTAATATAATAAGGCTTACTAGCACCATTGTTCTTAAGTATCTTGCTGTCAGTACAGCACTCTTACAGTACATAGGCTAAAGTACTTACAGTACTGGCAGTAGCCACTGCTTTTTTTTTTAACACGATATAAAAAATGCAGACTCCCAAACTCTGTTACACTCATACCTGTGATTCACCCGGATTGCTGCAATGAGTGCACAAAACCAAAAGTTCTCAAATAATCATTTTACTTAACTAACGTCACACTGCTTGCAATAGTCAAAGCCTTCCTGCATGTATGTGCTCCAACTCATTCAGGTTGCTGTTGATTATCCAACACTTTAACTGTTAACTGTTCATAAAGCTCTTGAAAGTCTTTGTTGGCTCTTTTGTGCCTTTCAATGCTGCAATTATGCTTCCCATACTCACGTGAATTAATCACAACTGCTGGTGACGCCATGTTCACCTTCGTTTTTTCGCTTTTCCACTGATCTCTATACCATGATGTGTTCTGCAACACGGTTGTACCACTGTGCGGTGCAGTTGATGGCTAACTAGGTAGGAGCACCGTTACAACTCCTGAGGAAAAACAGTTCGTCACACAAACCAAATAAAAACAATTTTTCTCACGAAACTTTTGGATTTTTTTTGCGACAACTTGCAGCCACTTTCATCAGGCATGAAACCTTTAGTCCTACAAGATTTCAACAAATGACACAACATTTTGAAAGTACACGATATCGCTCATTGTGATATTGCGTACAGTTCGAAATGCTGTGTGGGAAGTTTGTTAGGATCATGTAGGACTCACGGTTTCATGCATGATGAAGGTTGATGGAAGTTGCCACTGACAATTAGCAAGTTTTGTGAGAAAACTTGTTTTTATTCGGTTTGCGTGATGTACTCGTTCCATGAATATTCAGATCTGTCTTTGAATTAATTAGTAGGCTCAGTCGATTACTGTATTTACATTCAATAATCTCACGCAGGCTTTATTACTAGTAGTCTAGATTTGTGCTGCAAAATACGTTTCAAACTGTTTTAACACAAATCAAGGTACATGGTCGTAATAAACTTGGACACAAGTCAGTGGTTTAGCCAAGGGCGTACATGCCATGCCATGTTTTACCTTGCACAAATTATCCGTTTTGAACTGTTGCCATATTGTTGTTTGAAATTTATTGTAAACACCTAATCTGTTCAAAAACCCCTTTTTAGGCCTACTGTACCTAAACATTATTCGTTCTAGTTAAGTTATCTTGAATTTTCATGTATGAGGCCCGTCAGGCTACAGGCGAGTAGCTCATTACCTGCACATTATGTAGACTACAGAAAACTTTGGATTCTGGTGCCTCAACAAAATGTCATTTCATCATTCTTCCTCAAACTTAAACTTGCATTCAGTGGCTTTAGAAAACAAGTTGGGGTGTGGTGTAATTAATTTCACAAACTAATCTGTGGCCCTGATGAAATCATCCTTTTTTTTCAGTGCTTATCACAGCTCATTAGTGCTGAATTGGATGATGACCACTGTACGTCCAGGCATCCGTAAAACCTCTGGCGACATCAACCTCATTTTGCCTATATGGGCACTTAGTAACCAAGAATCGTTCAGAAGGATTAGCGACAGGTTTGGCGTGAGTGAGGGGCACGCGTACAGAATTTTCAAAAAATTTTGTGAAGTTCTTGATTCGAAGGTGCACCAGTACATAACTTGGCCAAGAGGACAAGTGCTTGAAGAAACCTTGCTGGGGTTTGAGGAACTGAGGGAAAATTTTTTTCCTGGTGTGGTTGGGTGCTTGGATAACTCCTATGTACCGGTGAAGGGTCGAACAGCAGAAAACCAGAGCTACTGCACCCGGAAAAAGTTTCGCGCCGTCATTCTGCAAGGTGTCTGCAATAGGAAAAAAAAATTCATAGACATTTTTGTAGGGTGGCCTGGCTCTTCCCACTGTGCAGGAGTGGGGCGCAACAGTGTTCTGTTTAGGGAACTTCAAAGTGACAGGAAAAATACCTGCCTGGGGATATTCACTTGCTAAGTGACAGTACCTACCCAATTTCAGAAGATGTCATGGTACCCTACAAGGACAATGGTTATCTGACACAAAAGCAAAAATATTTTAATAAAATGCTTAGCTCCTCTCGTGTGCTTATTGAACATACCTTCGGACTGCTGAAAACACGTTTCCGTCGATTAAATTATCTTGACATGATCAAGATGTCGTTTGTTCCAACCGTGATAACAACAACATGTATTTTGCATAACATATGCATTGACCAAGACGACATTATGGAAATTGTTGATATTGATACCAACTTAGTAGACTTGCTAGAAGGTGGTAGGCGTACACCTCTGATGCAAAACGAGCAACAATTGCTGATCACGTATTTGCAAATAAGTAAATTGAATAGTATTGTTTGTTACGGCACTTGTTTAAAAAAAATCGGAAAGTCATCACAGTCGAATTCACTTCGCAATTCAAAAAAGTCAAGATATTAAAATGTAGGTAAATTTTCGACAGTCTGAAGAATTGCTGGAGATGGTATGTATACAGCCAACTGTCTTCTTCAGTTAGTGAAGTGTCCTCACTACATAGAATTGCATAGGGCTATGCTTCTGCTGTGATGATCTATGCTTGTATTGCTTATTATAAATAGTTACCGTATTGGCTTGCTATATATAAGCCACATTATTGTCGAAATATTTACGTAAAAAAAAATCCATTTGCGATTTATATAAATATGGACACTATAATTTCCCTAAAAAGTGAGCTATTTTTGGGTTAAGCATTTAAACAGTTGTTATGGCCAACTTTTCAGTAGTGCAGACCACAAGTCACTAGCTCCAACTGCTCTAATTTTATTAGGCCTAACTTACATTTTTAACAAAACATTGCCTCCAAAGGAGTAAGAAAAATTGCTGCTCACTTTCGATGCTAGGCTACTGTAATTTGAACAGGACCAATGTGTAGTTGTACAGAAAATGTGTGAGACAATACGAGACAATACGGTATTTGTTTACGAAATATACTGTAGGTTATAATCAAGTCTTCAGTTCATCTCCCAAAAAAAAACTGTTTGGTCTGGATGTTCACTGTTTCACTCTGTTAGGTATGCGAACTAAAAATGTCAGAAGAATTGCTGAGATGGTGTTTTTATACAGGCAACTGTCTTCTTCAGGCATCCTCCTTACCGACCTTGTTGGTAACCACAAACAAGGTCGTGGCGTGAAGATGACATTCAAGTTTGTACATATCATCTCCAGCAATTTTGCGCACATCAAAAATTTGCCAATAGTTTAATATCTTGACTTTCTTTAAATTGGGTAGTGTGCTTTTACTGTGGCAATCTAAACTTGTATGGCTTATCATAAAAAGGTACCGTATTGGCTCTCGTACGAGCTACACTTCTTTCGAAATATTTATTGTTTAAAAAAAAAGCAACCTGCGGTTTATGCATGGACACGAAAACTGACCTATTTTGGTGTTAAAATGCAACATTTAAACAGTTGTTTTGGCCAGCTTTTCAGCAGTGCACACCAGAATTTACTAGTGCCAACTGCTCGAATTTTATTTGTAAAACAAAACCACTTAGGCCTAACTAAGAACAATTGCTGCTCGCTTTCAATGCTAGGCTACTGTAATTTGAACAGGACGAATGTGTAGTTGTATCTGCATTTTCACATCTTTACAGTTGTTCAGAGTTTTTCTTTGGTACTGTCTTTTTTTCTTGCGGCTTATCTGCGAGACAATATGGTATTTATTTACGAAATATACTGTAGGTTATAATCAAGTCTTCAGTTCATGTCCCGAAAAAAAAAACCGTTTGGTATGGATGGTCACTGTTTCACTCTGTTAGATGTGTGAACTAAAAATTAAATACTTTGATAGTCCGAAGAATTGCTGGAGATGGTATTTATACAGATGACTGTCTTCTTCAAGCATCCTCTTTACCAACTTTATTTGTCGTATTGAATACAGTAGTTTTTTTTTAACGAAATAAACTAGTCATGAAAGAATTCAGTTATGTCCACAAAAAAAAAGTTTGATACGGCTATGCACTGCTGCATGCTGTAAGGTATGCAAACTAATAATTTTGTAAAATTATATATGAACAATGCCTTTTTTGCTCAGTTTTGGTGCTTCAGTATATTATAACAAATGATCTTTTGCCAAAAATGTAAACAAAATAATAAGTGCTCTATTCCAGTTGTGTAGTTTTAATTTTGTTGAGCCTTCTTTCATTTATTATCGCTGATTGCTGGTGTTCATGATTCATACGATGGATATTTATGCACTTCAGTACCGACTGTATGTTTTGCTTTTAAAAGGAATAAATAAAACAAATGTACATTTTGGTTCTAAATCTCACTATTTTCAATTCTTTAGCTGCAACAAATAAAAACAGAAAAAACAGCAAATAAAAACCGAACTTGTATTTTACTTACTAAATCTTACAACTTTTATCAAGTATGCGAAACACGGTACACAGAATAAAAATAAATAAATTTCATTTTTTCAACAAGCCTGATAACATTCGGTGAATTTATTAAATGCTTCCACCTTTCTTTCCTCAATTTTAGCCATGTTTTCATTGTGTTTTTCTCTCTGTTGCATTCGGTCAACGTATTGTTGACTTTTCTTTTCTTGATAGTCAGACCACCACTCCGGTTGTTCTTGAGCTTTCCTTTTTCTTTCAGTTGCTGAAGCTGCAAGTTTTTTTTTTCATTTGAGTGTAGGGGTTTTGTAACGGGGATTCTGATTTATTGTAGACGTCACTGTCGGAAGGAATATCAGGAGCTGATACGCCAGGCCGTGGGTTATCATCAACATTAGGCTGAATGCTGGACTAAGCCGTTCCGGCGGTGGGCAGCTTGAAACATATGTACCCAGGACCTCATCCATGACCTCAAAATATTCCCTTGTCTGGTTGTCGCTACCAGTCTTGGCGGCTTTATATTTGAAAATCCTAAATACAGAATGAAATGCTAAGTATTCTTGGTACAGTAAAATGACTTAAATTTAACACTTATCCAGCTGTGAGGGAGGTAGGTTTACAGAAAACAATCCCTGCGGCACCAGTGACAAAAAATTACACGTGGAGTCGGTTTTTTATTTTAATAGGCTATTACATCACTTGGAGATACACTCGCCATTTTAACGCAAGTCTCAAAAAAGCAAATAATAGGGTCTATTTCGTCACAAATTTTCCAACTTTGAAGAAATGTAATATTTTTAAGGCAGTGCAGTTACCAATACTGGTACCGGAATCTGCTTGTTTTCTCCAGAATTTGCATTTTCAAACATTAATAATATGGCATATTGCTCCCAATGCAACTAAAAATTAGACTACAACTAAGTCAGTAAAGGATTAGGCCTATACGTGTAAAATGTTTACTTACGGTCGCTCGTGAACAATTATTGACGTACTAACACGTTGTGTACTGTTTATTAAGTTATTGTTTCGCATTGGCACCGGCACAGTATTTGCACATGACCAAAAGTACCGGTAATGGGATAGGGATCGGGTAAACGGGCACCAGTATCGGGAAAAGTGGCGCCTGCACAGTCTTAAGTATTTTCTTTCCTGATGTCTTCTTCAGGCTTAAGAAAAGATTTTCCCACTAGTTTTACATCACGCTGCACTATTTTTGTAATGGATTCGAATCTTGCGAATGAGAGAGATTACTGTTCACAGACTTAAAGGTATCAAATACAGGTGCGGCCGTGTAATACAGAAACAAAAGTATGAATATCCTCCATGGTTAACAGATATACCAAGAAGCTCAAAGGCATCCTTTCCAGTCGTCTGTAGCCTCCTACGTTAGGTAGGCCTGCCAATCTATCTTGCTTTCAGTCTCTTAGCCAAATCACTCCTCACCAAAATGTTGGATGGCTGGTGTCTGGAGGCCTAACAAGTATAGGAGGCTACGGATGGGCAAGATTTGTGTATGTGTAAAACTAGTGGGAAATCTTTTCTTAAGCCTGAAGAAAACAAAAAAAAATAAATAAATTTCTTCAAAGCTGTCAAAAATTTGCGACGAAATACAGTAACTAAGGTGTTAGATTTTTTTGAGATTGTTGAGTTAAAATGACAAGTGCATTTGATCGTGAACTCATGACTCTCAAAAGTAATCGCACACACAGATAGGAAGGTTGATGAATTGTATGCAATGCTGCCTAAAAATTATTTAAAGAAAGGTTATGGGTCAACTCTAAATTTTCATCTTGGACACATTTTTTGGAAACGACGCCATACTAAATGTGCCAGGATGCAATTTTGTTGAGTCGACCCGTAATCTTCCAGTAATTTTCACACAATTTTTTTTAAAACAAACTCTTACTTAGGGCTATAAGTCTATAACACCCAAACATCTGCAGGCACATCTGGTATATCCTCGCCACTGATGTGCTGTTCTAATATTATAGTTTAGGTGATGCCAATATTTTTTTAAAATTAGTTTTATGATGTAACTGAGTAGTCCTACCAAGTGTGCAATACTGTTGGTAGCCCCTTTAGCTGATTGGAGTTAGATTAATGCAAATAATATTTAAGCATTAAGTAGCAGCAAAACTGTTAAAATTGCTTACACAAGGTGAGGAGGTAATGGACAATGGCAAGTGCATTTTAATATCTAGGGTAAACTGCTCAAATTCCGGCCTTGACCAAATAGCGGCCACTTTCTTTCAAGCTGAATATCCCAGCAATTTGCAACGGTAGCCTTATCTGTTTTGTATGTACTGCTTCACGAACTTGTACGCTATCTTAAATATATATAGTCTTTGCACTGGAAGCTTCCGAATTCTCTCCCTAGGTAGCAGAAGTAGACGGATGCATAATCCTGCGGTGCTGAAAGCTTCGTATCATTTTCGCTCGTTTTCACTTCGCCAACACTCCTCCAACGAGGTAAGTTTATCGTGTGTTTATAACATTTTACGATACCTTAATGAATGATATGACACTTGATTGTTAATTATTAGAATCTTAAGAGTTAATTTACAGCGTTGATTAAATTAGAAATAAATAAATAAATTAGAAATAAATCAGAAAAGGAAAAGCTACGATTGGTCTTTTTAGCAGACACCGTAGCCCAAATAACGGCCTAGTGTGAACCAAATAGCGGTCACCGTAGCCCAAATAACGGCCTGGTGTGAACCAAATAGCGACCAACAGGGCCCAGTAGCAATTTATACGCTGAATGTTTACTTTACGAAAATTTGTGTCACTCGTATACAAATTTGGTTGTGTAGAAAAACGGGGGGGGGATGAGGCTTAATGGCGCGTCGACAGCTTGTGTAGAAAAACGGAAAATCTTCTTCTGAACTCGCAAAGTAAAGTGGAAATTGCAGGGAACTACTGAGCAAGTATTAAACGCTTTTTTTTAGTACTGTAACTCTCACCATTCAGCTGCCATGGCCAAAAGTATAGCCTACAAACTATTTGTACTTTTGGTCATGGCAGCTGAGTGGTAAGAGATCCTATTTACTTGTAAAACCATTCAAACCTTGCTCAGCAACTGAAATGGGAACCATGATATAGTGCTTGTGAAGCCAACTCGTAAGGACTACCCATCTGCTTAAGCTGTAATTATTAATAGCCTGGCAATCATTTCACTCTATCATGATCATAGGTTATTTTAGATGAAATGACTTCTGATCACGTTACGAAAAAATATTTTTTAATGAGTGTTTATATATTAAAACAGTGAAATCAGTGAATCTTTTTACTCTAATCTAATGCTTACTTTTAAATTGAATTCTCTTTAGAATAGGAAAGTGCTCGACTTCTTACGAATATGGTCCGTGCAACAGCAACCAAGGTTAAGGAAACAAAATTTAAAGGGGGTCTTTGGACTCCAGAAAAGATGAAGAATGCTATACATACGAGCTGTGAAGATGGAAGGAAAGTCCCAACGCAAAGCTTGCAAAATTTTCAATGTGCCAAGACCATCACTCCAGGAACGATTTAGCGATGAGCAAAAGTCATTTATTCCAAAAGCAGAAAGAAAATCTAAGCTGTCTCATCATGATGAAAGAAAGTTGATTGACTATGCTGCAGAGAGAGCATCACACGGAGTTGGGTTTGGGAAGAAACAATTTTTGCGTTATGCAGGGAATTTAGCGACAAAACGACAAAACCCATTCAAGAAAAATATTCCGTTAGAGAAATGGTGGCGACTACTTAAAAAGAGACATAGCGACCTTGTTAAGAGATCCCCAGAGCCTATATCCACTACTTGCCATCAGCTCATGAACCCTGTGTACGTAGGCAAGTATTTTGATGCCTTAAAGGGAGTACTGGATAGTGACACTTTTCAGCCGGCACATATATGGAACATGGATGAAACTGGAATCAACCTCGAATATAAGCCCAGAAAAATATTTGCCAGAAAAGGTTCAAAATACCTTCAATTTCGAACGAGTGGTAAGCGCGAGGCCATTACCATTATAGCAACTGTTAATGCTGACGGTGCTGCTCTTTCTCTTCACTTCAAAGGGGAAAACTCAGCGTTGTTTAAAAGGCTACGACCTGCATCGAGCACCAGCTCTTTCAAATTTCACAGTTTCACAGTTTCAAATACTGGATGGACGAAACAGGGTGTAGCAAAGCTTTAGTTTACTAAAACATTTTTACCTAATATCGGAGCTCATCGTCCTCAACTGCTCATTCTTGATGGTCATGACTCCCACTACTTTGTGGAATTCATCGACATGGCTAGGGAAGACATTGTACTGATAGAACTTCCTGCTCACTGTTCATACTGGCCTCAGTCATTAGACCGAAATGTTTTTTCCCCATTAAAAAACTTTTATAATGAGGAATGTGACGACATTATGACACAGCATACTGATATTGTCATTAACCACCCAAATGTAATGTCCATAATACATATTGCCTGGCAGGAGGCAATGAAGGTGGAAAGTATTGTGAATGGCTTTAAAGCCTGTGGCATTGAACCTTTCAATAGGGATGCCATCCCTAGAGAAGCTTTTAAGCCAAACCTATTTCGCACAGCTCCAACAGATCCACCTACTGAGAATCACCCAGCAGGCCCACTACCAATGCAAATGTCAGCACTCAAGACAAGTTTCGCTGTAGGTTTAGACACAAATGGTGCCCCCACAAGTGATGAAATCTATCTATCTATCTATTGATAGCATTGCACGTGAAGAAGCCAACGTAGGCATAGTTTTTACTTTAGAGAATATTCCACAAAAAGAAGACGAGGCAAGTATTGTGAATAAAGATGGTGAAACTGAAGAGAGCCTTGATGTGGAAGCCGCATTGAAACTCACTGATAATGACATGGGGTGGATGCGTCAGTAGCAGGACAGTTGAACTTTAACTGGCTATAAAATAAAAAATTAATGTCTAATCATCAAAGCCATAAAAACATTCTAAAATATTCTTTTTCTTTTTTAATAATCGATCATAATTTACTTTCTTACAATAAACACAATTTATGGAAAATTAGTTTATTTTTGAGAGCTGTATCAGTGTGAAGAAAATGGCTGCCAACATTCCTGACATAAATGAACATGGTTCCAAGAAGAATAGCCGAGGTAACGTATTTGTAACGTAATATGTAAAATAAACACCTGTAATCATTAGATTAGAGTTCAGTGGATCTACTGATGTGATTGAAATTAAATCTAATCTACATGTCCTGCTACTAGATGGTAAATCAGATGAAATTCCTGGAGTGGGACAGGTGTCCTGCTACTGGGAATTGGTTTAACACATTCAAAAACAATCATGACATGGTTCAATAAGAACTTTGAAGTACAGAATTAACAATCACTATCGGATAATTTCTGAAATAATTGTAATATCCAGTAGCAGGACACCCCTGTCCTGCTTCAGGTCTTAATTACCCTGTAGCAGGACAGTTGGTTATGGTAATAGGCTAATAAGCCCATGCTCTATTGCAAAGGTATTTTTGCCTTACTAGTGAAGGAAATAAATAAAAGTAGCCTACAAGGGAAAGAATAAATGTAAAGTCCTACACTAATCATAATATACAATACACTAGTTTCATTTGCATGAAAACACCAAGAACTTGTGCTGTTGTACTGAGCTTGGTAACACAATTTCAGTAAGTAGACTTTGTTTAAATAAATAAACAATACCCGTCGCATCTTCCAGGTACTACAGTGAATAACAGTGACCGGCCATCTAGAAGAAATAATTTATTTTACTGTAATACACTGGTTAGATAACCGATATACGTCATTTGTTTATGTCTGAATGGTCGCACAGCATGATAGTTTTCACTGCAGTTCCCATAAAAATTATTATAGAAGCTTCATTTATCGTAAGTTTTCTTGTTCGTAAATGTATTTTATTTTGAGTTCCTGTGATAATAAACCTGTTTGCATTTTTCTAGATCGAAAAATTCTTTTGTATGCTGAAGATGCAATGGATGCAGCCATTAAAGCTTGCAGGAGTGAAAAGGCCATGGGAGTTCGTGAAGCAAGCCGTACCTATGGTGTGCCAAGATCAACACTTGCTAACAAACTGAATGGGAAATACCCAGAAGGAAGGAAAATGGGACCGGACACGGTACTTACGAAAGATGAAGAGGATATGATAGAGAGCTGGATTTTAAAGCTTGCAATTAAGGGTTTTCCGAGAAAAAAGAGTGACGTGCTTAACACTGTACAAGCAATTTTTGCCGAAGACCCACGTCCAAACCCATTCAAGGATGATCGACCGGGGCAAAAGTGGTATATCTCTTTTTTTAAGACGTCACCCAAAAATCGTTTCTAGAACTGCTGAAGTGCTAACAAAAGGTAGGGCCATTGTGACGGAAGGGGCAATTCGAAACTGGTTTAATGAATTAACAAGATATCGTCACGACAACAAGTTCTCAGAGATACTGGAAGATCCACGTAGAATTATAAATGCTGATGAAGTTAACTTTCAACTATGCCCAAAATCTGGAAAAGTCTTAGGTGTTAAAGGGTGGAGAAATGTGTATGAAATTCTTCCTGGAAACGAAAAGGACACCCTGACAGTTTTAGCTGGCTGTAATCCTGCTGGAGATCAATTACCAACCATGGTAGCATACCCGCTAAAGAAACCGAGGAAAGAGATTGTAAATGGTGTGCCCGACGGATGACTATCTGATAGTGGGTGGATGAAGGCAGAAACGTTTTTTGAATATGTTGCAAATTCATTGTCATCCTGGATTGAAAAAGAAAACATTCCAAAACCTGTTCTTCTACTTGTAGATGGCCATAAAACCCACATGACATACCACCTGAGCCAGTTTTGTTACGAAAATGACATCATTTTGTATGCTTTGTTACCAAATGCTACACATATCCTACAGCCAATGGACGTAAGTGTTTTCCGGCCGCTTAAAGTTGAATGGAAAAAAATCGTTCGCAATTGGCAGAGTGACCACCCAAACCAATGTGTGACAAGGAAAGAATTTGCACCTCTTCTCAAACAAGCATTTGTGAATGGTGTCACATTGACTACGGTGCAGAATGGATTTCGTACTTGTGGGTTATACCCATTAAACCCAGATGCAGTTCAATACAACATATGTGTTACAGTTGCTCATCCTCACCTGGTTAAGACTCCTTTAGTGGAAAAAGAAGACGAAGCTACTTTCAGCAAACATTTTTCCGTGGCATACAAAGTGCTTAACGAAAAACTACACGAAAAACAGCTATTGCACAAATTTCGAGAAGTGTTCGCAGGCCGTGAAGAAACTACACTGCGTGAAGAGCTGCTTTATGAAGTTTGGAAGGACATCAGAGCAAATTGTAAGGGTTTTGGTGAGACGCAACCCATAACTATTTCTGCATCCCCAAGTAAAGGTGGCACACAACAAGAAACTACACATATTATCAATGAGGCAGACCTTGCTATTGATGGAAATCGGCCAAAAAAACGAAGCCGATTAGACCACCCAAGCACTGATGATCATCCTCTCGAATTAAGTGGCAATAATCCCAGTACATCTAAGGGAAACATCGAATCTAGCTCAAGTGAAAGACTTGATAATCTTCCATATGCAATTTAAATGTAAGCAAGCAAAACAATGCTCCATCCCATGTTGCTATCATTCAGCCTGGCGTGCTGATATCGCCGTTGTTGCAGAAACATCTATTTTGGCCAGAAACGCCGAAAAAAAACAAGAATAAAAGAAACAAAGTTCCAGTACCCAGTGCCATAAGCTTTGAAAAGTGGAGGCAACTGATTGAGGAAAAAGAGGAAAAAGTCAAACAACAAGAACGCAAGGAAAAGCAAGCACAAAAGATAAGAGAAAAAGCAGAAAGGGGTCGAGGAAGAGGTAAGGGAAGAGGTAAACAATCAAGACCTTTAGTTGAAAGTAGTGATAGTTCAACCAGTACCGATTCACTAGCGAATTAATGGATGACAGTGATGAAAGCACAGATTCGAGCCAACAACGACACTCTGCCAGACAACAAAGTGATGATTTTATAAGTGAAAGTAGAAGGGTTAAGAAAACAAAACCTACCTCTGACACACCATGCAAAGCACCATGACATACGAATCGCAGAAAATCAAGAGTGTAAATACTGCAAGAAAGTTATGGATGCACAAGCGATACTGGAAAATACGTTTGAGAAGACATGGGTTAACTGTATTACATGCCAAACAAAGTACAATGCACATTCGATGTATTTCGGTCACTCGCAAAGCATTTTATCCAGATCTTAAAGACTTTGATGAAGACTTTGAATGTGCCCAGTGCAATTTCATTGGAAATGATGATCCAGGCAGTGATTTTGTACCGTGAGAAGCAGTTGTGCCGGAATGTCCTGCTACTAGCTCAGTGGTGTCCTGCTAATGAAAATTCCTGTCCTGCTACTGGCAATTATGTCACATTTCTACCTTTTCACCTTTTAAACCAATTTATTGCTTAATATCGTATTACTATTTTTTTTTATTTAGAGGTTATAAGGTTTTAAGTTGAATAAACCTAAAAATGTTTGCCTAACTCTAATTTCCAGTTTTTCACAACACTTTACATACTGACTCCACAAAACTGTCCTGCTACTGGCGCATCCACCCATCCCTGTATGATGAATCAAGTGATGATTTAAGCTCTGGTCCTAATCCTAATGAAAAGGATTGAAAATCAATGCACCAAAAACCACTGAATGCCCCGCAGAATTAGCCTTCCACGCATTATGTTTAAGTTTATCCTCCGAAAGACTTCAGTCTTTTATCAATGCTGATGCTAAAGGAAAAAAATATTGCTGGGGATAATATCTTTCATACATGGAAAAAATATAAGGCTGAAATGGGAAAATCAGACCAGCCAGAGGAAAACTCAATGGATCCAAAACCATCAATGGCAGAGTTTGCATTTAGGCCACCAACCCAAATTTTGACATGTGAAGAACAGCCACTTTTGGCAAAAAAACAACCTGACATAAGCGGAGGCTTACCAACGTCATCATTTTACAAAATCAAAAGCACTAGGCCTGCAAATGAAAATACATTGCTTACACCTAGGTCTATTACAAAACAAATAGTCGACAGGACAGTGATAACGACATTCTTCCTACACCACTGACGGCACACAACAGCACACCTAGCAAGAAACGTAAAGCAAACCCATACTTTGTATTAACTGCTGACAAAGTATATGAAGAGAAACTAAAGGCAGCAGAATTAAATAAAGAAAAAGAAAGGCTAAAACGAGAGCGAATGGAAAGAAGAAATGCAGAAAAAGAAAGAATTAGATAAAGAAAACCGTCCAAAAAAGTGTAGGCCTACCAAGCAAAAATTCAGAAAATAATGAACTGTTTTCTTTTGGATGAATTTTTTTTATTTGCAAAAATGTTCAAGCAATTTACAAAATGTAAGTAACTCTATCTTATTAACATTAGGTAACTCCAAGATAATAAATTGGCAGTATTCACATTGGTATGTATTCACATAACCTACATAGTGTTTCTGTGCCTCACAGTTGTTGAATAGTAAAAATTGCCGCAAGAAAGTACAACATGGCCGTAAAAAGGTCTACACGGCCGCAATTTGGTCAGTTTTGCGTTTTTGTGAAAATGTTACTAGATTTTAAATTTTAAAACAATGCTTTCAAATACGTATGGTAGAGGAATATTGCTGAAACACTAATGTGTGTAGACTATAGCTTGTGGCAGAAATTTATGCACTGTATAAGCATCAAGAACTGTTTTAGTAAAGCAAAAGCTGGATGGTGGCCGGTATTTGGGCAGTTTACCCTACTGGTCAAATGACAAGCACCACACAATTCACATTCGTGAAGGTTGCTAAGAATCGTGATCTGTTGAAATACTACTACGGCCTGAGCAACAAAATTACTTACGTACCTATATCTTTGAACCAAAGCACGCCATTTCGTCCAACAAGCATCCCCACTGATTTGAATCCCAGAAGTGGAGGCCACTTTCTTTGCAACATCGTCCCACAATTTCTTCTTCCTGATGTGCGATTTATTGAACTTGTCCGAAAGTCGCTAACGTTCATCTATGACCATTGACCAAGAGTGTCAGCTCATGGGTCCACTTTGGTTCTGTCCACACACAAAAAAAATAAAAAAACAGGCAAATTAATTCTGATGTAAGTACGTCACGTTCGGGGGAAGATCAGTAACAAAACGTGGTATGGGAAGGGGCTGTCATAAAATTGACATCACATTTTTATATTTTTTTCATTATTGTGCAAGAAAAAATGTTATTCTCGAATTGCACATGTGCTCATGTAGCCTATCAGGAAAATAATGGGCTGTGCCTCTGAACTTGACAATTTGCAATGCATAGGAAATTTCACACTTATCTTGTCATAATATAAATTCTTTCACCTTGCTTATTGTTAATTTCTTTTTGAATTGCAGTTCTGTTTGCATGTGGGCTATATATTAAAATAATTTTGTTTTATTCAACCATATGCACTGAAATGTAAATAATGCTGTATATTGGATTGAAATGTCCTTTTTGTACTTGCTTTTACTGTAATATGTATTTATATGTGTAATGGATTCATTCCTAAGAGCCTCGGGATGTTTTTCTTCACGTTTTTCACATGAAAATACATTTCTATTCTATTTGTGGCTGATCATTTTAAACTGGTTCATGGCAGACAAGAAAACATTTCGGTGGAAGATCATTTTAACATATTTTTCAAGGGGATAGAAGACGGTTTAACAAAATACTATTGGGGGAAGGGGGACTCAAAATTTGGCCAAAGTTAGTTTAACATAAGAAACAATCGAAAATCGCATAATACAAATAACATCATACGGTTAACAACACGTGGGACTCCGGAAACAATACACGTGCTACACTACTAAGTAGTATAGCACGTGTATTGTTTCCGGAGTCCTGCGTGTTGTTAAATGTACAATTCTTAAACATTATCAAACGTACTATAGGTGCTGCCTGTTATTTTCATCCATGATGTTAATTGTTTCGGTCACTGTTAGTCCTCTAGCGCCAGGCACCGCCATATGCTGATTTTTGATAAGTTCAAAGTACTTTGTTGCAAAGCTGCTGTCTGCATAAGTATTCATTTTTTAATAACCAGTTAACTGTAGTTAGTTTTTTAATAGTGTCGATCCGTTAATTACGTACTGGTACGCAGTTTTTGTGCCGTAGCAGTGTCCACATCGACGGTAATGATTTTCCCGTCTTCATCTTGTAAATGAATCGCTTCCATCTCCGCCATCTTGGTTGTCTCTACAATTCGAAGCTCCAACGCGAAAAAGTGAAGTGGCCTGGAGCGTTACAGCCTCACTTTGGAGTAATGGGAAATGCGTGCGCGAGCCACTTCGCAACAATGAGAAATACGGAAAATGTGCGGGCAACGCTTCGGTGCGCACTTCGGAGGAATGAGAAATACGCCTCTGGGCCCACTTGCCTTGAACCCTCTGCCGCGCCCCCCCCCCCCCCCCCGTTTAATTACGGCACTGGAGCAAGCACAACAGTCTGTCTGTTTACCTGCAAATGCTGATTGATCAACTCTACTTGTTGCAGCAACTGCTGATGACGACGATGTTGCGTTTGGCGTAACGTTTACATCGATTTATTGCTCCTACCTTCACCGATTTAGAACAGAAATTTTGCAGATAATAAATGCCACAGCTTACCTTCAAAAGAATTGGCTTCATCTTCGCCCAAATCACAGTCTGTACTACTGCTAGTGCTAGTAATGCTGTATCGGTCCCTTTCATCGTCACCATTTGACATAGACTGTCCTTCACATTCGGCTTCATTGGAGACACTGGGCATTTTTGGGATTGAGCTTACTGCTGTCTTGCCTTGCCTCCTTTCCAAAGATAACTGTAAAATTCTGTATCCTTACTGTTCTCGGACATTTCGTAACATGCAATAATCAACAGCTAAAACAAAAGACTGGTTTGGTTTGGTGGGAATTTGTTGGAAACCGAGCAACAAGGCTATCGGCCCCACAATAACAGAATGCTTGGCAGTTTATATGCATCAAGCAGTCAACGTCATAGGGTACCCATATTTGTTTTATGTTAACTTGTCATGGTTCGGCGGAAATTTTATGCGGCCAGAGCGACAAGGCTATCGGCCTACAACAGAATACTAGCCACGTTAAGGCATCAAGCAGTCAACTTCATGGGGCACCAATATTGCTTCAAGTCGCTAGTCTCGATTGGTTGTTTACTTGTCACTTTCTTCCACTCAATTTTCAGTAAATACTTTGTGGAAGAAAGTGATAATGCACATTGCAACTTTTTTCAACTGGCAGTTACTTAAAACTTTCTTTAACAACATATTTTCGAAATTAGGCACATACAGCGCCATCTGTCAGTGGTAAATGACACTAAAGGTGATTACATGTTCTTCTATAACGAAAATTGTTTGTGGCATATGACAATTTTCGATATATTCAATGTCTGCGTTAAGATGATTCAGGAAGAACAAATTGATTCAAGACAATAAGTCACTTGAGTTTATTAACATTCAGATTCCAATCTCTAGAAATTAGACAATACTAAAATTACTGATAAGTCAGATTATTTAAGCTTCACAGGTCTGGCCATCATTGGCACGTTATCAACCAACAAGGTTGAACTTAATACTCGTCAACTGAATTCACAATAGTATGCATCTTCCTTAACACATGGACAGTATCATTAACCAACTAAACCATGGATAATTCTAATCAGCACTCTACAATCACAATATCAGCAATCACTCAAATGCTAGAACTCCACTGATCAAATACTGGACTGCACACTATACTTCAATTCAAGGTTAGTATTCACTTATCTGTATAAGGCTGGCTAGCAAATGGACCAAGGCAATCTCCAGTGACTCCAAGTCTCCCCCAAGACAACACCAGTTGATGGAACTGTAGCAGCAAGTTCCCTGGCAAGAAGTGAGAGCCCCATCTTTATTTCCTCTATATACATGAAAACTACACTTGGGTCTTAAGCATGACTGACACATAGACTTGCTCCACTCAACATCAATCTACAAGTGTTTCCATCCGTTGAAAGAGCCGGTTACAAAAACAGCAGCCTCTGGGGAAAACCCAAGTCCACCCACTAGCCTACGTCAGGCACACTGTAACAGAGCTTCTTTGGGTAAGACTAAATAAGTGGAGCATTATAATTATACGCTTACAGAAATAGTGGTTGATGGTGTTACATGCCTTATGTTGATTAGTAATTAATTAATCCAACTAATGACAATAATTAATTAGGCAATTAGTGATGCAAATTAATTTAGTCTTAAACCCACAAAATCAATTAAATCATATATAAAATCATTACACAGTCCCATTGTTAAACAAAGGCCTACTGGCACCAGTGGTCTTGTTTCAATTTTGTGTGTTCTCCAACAGTGGCACTGTGTAACTAACACTGACCGTCCCATTGTAAAATGGGAGCATACCTTAGGAACCTATTTTTATTTAATTTCGGAATAATGACTTCCGAACCCTAAAAATTTTGACTTCGGTAGGAATAAACTCCCACACTTTAAAAAAACTAACATGTGTCATTACTAGCCCAAAAAAAGTGTGGGAGAACTTTTCCAAAGGTTCCGAGACTCATCTAAGTGTTTGTCAACGACCAATAATGGTATTTAAAGTCATGACATCAGGTTCCTGTAGTTAACATGTTATAAGATGAAAAGGACAACATAATGGTCAAAACGAGTCACCTTCGTCGAACAGAACTAAGGAATGCAGACATTCTCAGACAACAAGGTAACAATATTTCAGAAAATTCAAATTCCAAGAGGACATAATCGTCGAATCAGCTGTACAGTAATAATTAAGAGATACACTGAAGGACAGATTTTCCGAATGTTCAGTATGAAGTAGCAGAACTTTTAGAACAACCAAAGTAGAACATTTTAGTCCGAAGCAACCAGGTCAAAACCATAATTTGCAGCAGGTCGATTCACCGCAGTAGTATGAATGGTAAGTGTCCGTTGGACTAGAATGGATGCTGGCAACCACTAGTTTCGGGAATGGTTTGTAGTGTTGCAGATGCACTCAGGTTGGTATCACACAAATTCTGGGTTAAGTCCTTATTTGTTAGAAGTGGAAACCGACTCCCATACATGGTGTTGTAGCTGATTTGCATCTGTAATTGAGTCCCAGGGCTGGATATGGCTGCTTTAACGGCTGGTTCATATCCCAAGAAGGTGAGTGGCATTCAGTGTCTTATGCCTCTACAATCCGAAATGGAGGTCGCATGTAGAGACAGGTGTTGTTTTCTGGAAAATAAACGATATCTATGAATAGGCAGTCAAATATTTGCATATCTCTGCACCTGAAACAGACATCTTGTTAAGCCAACATTTTGTGCTAGAACAGTCCAATCTCAGAATAAATCATAATCAAAATCAGCATGCTTAGCCAGTAGTTCCCCGGTTTGCTTTCCTGCAATACAGTGACTCCAACTAGCTTGCCAAAAGTAGGTCAACAGTCTGTGTGCTTGAGTGAGGAGGAGAACCAAAACTCTTCTACGTTACAGAACTCAACAGTTCCTTCCTTAGCAGAAAATCATGTCGAATTAGTAATTTCAGACTTAATACTTTGATTCCCAAATGCTTTTTAGTGCTATTACGCAACCCATATTTCCTGCCAAAATCCCTTTAGTACAGCTATTAGCACAATTTCAGCTATATGAATACAACCAATCCATGCTTTTATATGAGCGTCTTTGACTACAGAAACCCCAGGTTGACGATCGAATCACTCTTCGACTTAAAAATCAGAGCCTCAAATCAGAACAAACTTTGAAAAAAATATTTTTTTTCAGACATAGGCCAGAATCAATCTTAAATTATAACAAGCCAGGCATGTTTAGGAGCCAAACTTGGATCTTTATGTACAATCAACTTTTTTGATTTTTTTTTGTAACGAACCTTTACGTAGACTTTAAAACTGCAACTTCGACTTTTGTACAAGAAACAATTCTTTTGACTCAATATCCTAGGCTTATGCAGGAAACAGTTCTTTGATTTTAATAATGCTGGAACCATTTCTTTGAATATAGCAACCCATGTCTATGAAGAACCAAAACTTCGATTTTAATAATGTAGAAATGCCTCTATACTTGTACGAACCCAGGTGTATGTAAGAGACAGCCTATTACTTTATGTATAATCAAATCTTGACAGACATAAGTAACTTTGACTTCCGTATAACAAATCTTAGATTTATACAACCAACTTTGATTTCCGTATAAGCAAATCTCAGATCGTGAATACCCACCACTTTAACTGCAAACTACAACTTTGAATCAACTGTAATTTCGATTATTATTATTTTTTGACGAAACATAACTTTGATTTTTAAGAATCTAGGATCATTCGAAAAGAATCTTTGACTGGAGAACTAGGCTTAAAAGCACCTCAGCCTATGTAACCTTCTCTTGACAGTCTTGTATTGAAACATGTCTAGCTATAATTCAAGTGTAAACACTTACTGTGACTTGGCAACAACCATGTTTGTACTGAATTGCCACCATCTGAGAGAACTGATTTCCGTGGTTGCCGGCACCCATTCAAATGACCTGTGTGACTGCAATTTTTAGTTTTGATAGGTGAAGAATCTGAAAAGGATAGCATCCTTCAGAAACTACATTTGGGAAATGCCAGGGCATAGTCAGCGTTTGAAAAAAACTACTACACATGCAATCGCCCAAAGCAATGTGTCTACCCCTCATCCTCCAATTTATGCAGTACTTATTTCTGACATTCTTTTATTTTTCCATTTTTCCATGTTTTCTCAAATTAATTATTGATTTCTGTTTCTTTTTCCATACCGTGCCCTCAGAAGGGAGAGCACAGGGATTGCAATACAGAGGGATAAACACATGCGGGACGACTGCCAGGCAATTTAACAATGCCTCAGTGACTCATTCTGAATTACATGCTTGTGTTGAAAACAGAATTAACGTAATACGGACGCCAGGAACAGTCACACGTTCCCAGACCTCGGGCCCAATACTCTTCCTAACTTTGGGTGTGGCCACACCCACATAAGAGTACTGGTGAAAATTTCCCTAAAATCCCATCTCCCTGAGGGCTAGAACCACAAGCGAGCACAAACCGGCTTATAAGGGGCACTGCCTTCATGTTTAACGGGAAATTTCCGACATACTATTTGTTTGTTACTATTATTTTTATCATGTCTCATTAATTGGCGAAACTCAGACTGGGAATCGCATTTCTGCACTTTTAATTTGAAAACGACTTCTTTTACTTCTGAATGAAGTCAAAAAATGCAGCATTTGTCGTTTTTCTTCCTTTCTATTTTTTTTTTCATTTATTTTGAACGTGGCAAGTGGCTTTTCCTGACAGTCAACGTGCGCCAAACATCTCTGTTAGCGAGGAATGCGCGACAGCACTGATTTACAACTTGTGCTGAGACGAGAAAGAGGAGCCAACTCACTTGAGGCTGGCTGGGGAGGGGGGGGGGGGGAAGGAAGAGTGAGTTGGTGAAGTGGCATTGTAACCGACTCCGGCTTTATCAATAGGAGGCGTGGCAAGGAGTGTGGACTCACAGCCCCCAAAACAATGGGAGAAAAATGCACTTGTCCCAGACCTGAACAGAGGGAATTTACAAGGCTGCAGATGTTACGTCCGTTGTCTTAGAGCAGCCGATAGCTTCCGAAAGTCTGACTCACATTCGGTAAGGAGGGGAGGGGGGAGGGCTGAGAACTTTTGTTACAGTGATTTATCCGTTATTTTGGCTACCGATATGTTAAGCCGCATGCCCTAAAGCACTAATCAGTCTGGAACCAATAGTCAGCTCAACCCTTTGCCCCAATAAAATTTAAAATGACATCAACCGTCGTTTTGTATACCCAAATAGGGAAAAAAACAGCTGGACCAATTACAAGCGAAATTTTTAAACTAACAGTCACGTGCCTCCACCGTTTCCACAATTTCAATTTTGAAGTAAAGACCAGTTTTTTGAGAGGCTTTTTGCCATTCGAACTAGACCAGTCGTAACAGCAACATGGAGCCAACTCGCCCCATCGAAATCACGATCCCTAACTCAGTGGTTCTTCCAAAAACAAACAGGACAGAAAACTGGAAAAGCACGCAAATTCTCTTCTAGCACTACTGCAGTGACTTTGCTGAATTAATGGCGTACAGTGCCCATTATTGTGAGTGCGTACTACAACAACTGGCAGCTGGCTGCTGCAACTACGGTTTCTACAGCTTCCTCGTACTCTTTAAGCTAGGGCCTTAGTGGGCCTCTTTACCTTGATGCTATGGCTCCATATTATCTATTCTGTACACTCTGTATCTTTATTGATGTATTCCAGTCACTGGGGATCAGTGGTCTGGATGGCTCTGGCCTTGCCTGCCCGTAGGGGTAGCTGCTAGCAGAGATGGATCATGGGATACCAGGATATAGTACAGGAAGTACCTTGCACCACCAGTGGCAGGTACTGGCTGCAGCTCTAGGTACTTTAGGCCTTGCAGCCCGTTGCAGCCTCACTCTGGGAGCTAGTCCCTAACCAGCTAAGAACTCTTCCTGAAGTGTGCCACTCTGCTAGTAGCCCTGATCAGAGCATCCTTGAACCATTGGACAACATCTCCTGAGGACAGACCGCGTGGCCCTGGAATAAACCCTGAATTACCATCCTTCTGGCGTTCTTCCTTGTACCGAGCATAGCGGGGTTGCACTGCACGCACGCACATCCTCAAGGAGGAGTATTTTTGCGCTCCGCTCCGTGTGAAGGCATTGTCAATTTCATGCTACGGAGCCACTTTGACACCCGCCGCCAAATGAATCCTTTAACGAAATCTTGGATGAAAGGATGGAAGCCCAGGATTTAAAAGTCAGAAGAATGGCCCGTTATTATAGCAGATGTCGCTTATTGGATCCCCATGCATGCAGGCATTGTTACGGTCAAAGCGTATCAATGCTTGCATTGCCGGAGGAGTCCTTTAAACAATATTTGCTCCGCAGCCTCATCCTGGAAGAGGCCTTCCAACAATACTTCCCTCACGCATTGCCGCAACCCTTAACCAGCCGGCCGGCTGACTACACCCATAGCCGAACAACCAATTCCGACAATGCCTTTGCACGGAAATGTGAAAACATCGACGGCAACCTGCAGCGCCGAGACCGAAGAGCACCTAGAAGAGGCCATATCCAATTTTAGCGTCAGCAAGGAAACCCACAACGAAACATCCGTCGTAGCACCCTGCTATTGGACAGCTGCTCCAATTACTCCCATGGCAGAAGATGCTCCACCTGCACACTGGACAGCTGCTCCAATCATGCCAATGGCAGAAGATGCTGCGCCCACATCTCCCTGGCAGATCATCGATTTCCAAGACCTGCTGGATCTATGAGGTATGTTGTATTAAATTCATTTCATTAGTAGAATTAGAACCATGATTCAAAATTTTCCAAAATTCATTTTAATACTAGGAGTAAGTGTATAGAGTCAATTTTAATGTCAACCATGCCATAGCTCAGGGATGTATATAGTTCATGATTTCCAACTGTGATGTAGAGCAGAAAATATCATACTGGAATCCAATACAATAGGCTAACCATATTTATTTGTAATAACGTTGGTATATATGCCAAAAATAGAATATATGCCTAACTTCCGAGTTTATTAAAATACTGGAATTAAATGCGCAGAAAATATATATATATAGCTTACGATCTCTGAGTATAACAAAATAGTGGCGTAGTAATAAATAACTGCATCTAGCAAAATTTTCAGTCTAGGCCTATAAATTTTATGTCTTGGCCCAGAGTAAAAATAGAGCAATGGAATTAAATGTATATAATCATAATTATTTATCTCTACACTAGTATATATAGTGTATAAATGCACGTAGTGTATAACTTCAAGATTTATTTAAACATAGTTTGTGACAAAATCACTAGTGTTACAAAGTAATTGCTTCTAGACAACGATGTTGTAAAATGAGGCCTACAAAAACAACAAATTGGTTGTCTACAGAATCGCCTTTTGCCCCAAAGCTGAAGTGTCCCCACAGGAAAGAAAAAAATGCGAATCCTTCGGTGGACAACTGTCAAGCGTAGCTGAAATTCCACGAAAAAAAACGGCGGCTTGGCTCGATTCTCATGTGATTTGAGGCAGGAGAGGGGACTTCCCAACTTGCCGGCTTCTTGTAAAGTTATATAACGCCTAGCAACAAAATAAGTGGAGGGGTGGTTGGGGTACCCATTGCTTATGTCATCGATAATTTTCCAATTAAAAATAGGTAAGAACCGCAGTTTCGACTAAAACACGCTCTCCTGCGGTAAGCAGCCCGATTGAGGCAGTGGTCCGCCTGGTACCCCAACAATAACTCTCCCAAAATACGCAGCTTCAACTTTTCATTGCTGATAACGTTTGTTAAACGATGCAAGGGACGATCCCGAACGATGTATATGGGAGTTCATAACCAACAACCCGCAACACTCGCTAGACTCTATGTGCCGACATGTGGACGGGGCAGTAGACCAGCTACTAAGCATTATCGAAATTATGTTGAATGTTCTCGCCGAAAACCGTGGTGAGCAATTCTATACACTTGTGCTAATCTATGTAGGGCATTTACAGATTTACCCTCTTGGCTACTAACATAACGTTAGTATAATGTTACTACGTAATAGTACTACGTTGCGGCAGCCTCAATTTCTTAATGCTTAATATTCGTATTTTCTACAGCCGGAACCCTAAAACAGCGCCGAAGAGGCCGTAAACGCCCGATGTAGGAAAAACCTAAAAGCGGCAAACCCAAAGAGCCACGACGAGATGAAGACCCGGTGGCGCCCCACCCTCGGCCCTCCTTGTGGCCTTGTATGACAAGATTTAGATTAGGGGTTTGAATAACATCTCTGTAATGTGTGGTGCAGTGGCAACCCGGACCACTGCACTGTGACTGAGGTTGGCGCTAATGACCAAGTTGTCGACGCGCCATTAAGCCTCAATCCCCCCCCCCCTAGCGCGCCATTAAGCCTCATCTCCCCCCCCCCTTGTGGCCTAGCGTCCCTAAAAGTGATTTATGAGACTAACTGTAATGATCTCCGTAACCGAGTTGCCATATGTCATTCTATTGCAATGAAACCACGAATATTAGAGACACATGTGTAAATAGCAATGAGCGTAATAACATATACCGTTCCGTTTATCATGTTATTATTTATTCATTTATTTCTATCTTTCTCCCATTTGACATATTTTCTCGTTGCTACGTACAACTGGCAAGGGGAACTGCGCCAGCTGCGAAATCCAACCTCTAATAATCCCGTAAATCCGCAAAATTTTATTTATATTTTTTCTCTCTCTCCGACTTCTCGCTCCAAATTTGGCAACGTTTTAAGTTGTATAAGCCCGAAATACCAGACCACAGGCTCAATTTCCTTTCCATACTCCTATGTATGAAGTATTTATTTGGTTGTATGTGGGCTTGTATTTCAGAAAACCGCGTTTTATGTTATTTTAAAAAAAAATGAAAAATACGAAATTACTAAGCCTGTGTTGCAATTAACGTAGGGTTCGCTTCCAACTGTGTTTGTGTGACGCCAGCTATTCATTTGGTAATCATTTTATTTAGTAGTTTTGGTCACTCGTGCGGCATTACTGTCGCAATTCTTCAATGTTTCGGTGCGATAGTAGCCTTGTTGACAATTATTGGCACGAATTTGGCGTCCCGCAACCTTTCCAAGAGTAGCTGGCAAGCAACCAGCAGGCGCAGGAACCCAACAGTGCGCGTTCCTATCCGATCGTGAGAATTCAGAGGTGAGGCATCTTGGCCAATGAGCGTGCGAGGCAGGTTGTAGACGAAGGCGTAGTCTCGTGCCCTGCCATTGTGAACATGGAATACCCCACCTTGTATCCTCCTTGACAATTGTGTTTTTCATAGTGTTTTAAACTTGGGCAAGCTTGGGCTTGGGCTTGGGCTTGGGCTTGGGTGTTTTGGGCTTGGGACAAATTTCAGCTTGCCCGAGTGACATCGGGATTACACGCAGTGCTTCTGGTATAATAACGATGCTTGTGTAGCACGTTAAATTTGTCAACATCGGATTTTCGATCAGCGCTGGTGGTTTGTTTGGGATCGGCGCTATCCGCCATTTTGGTATCAGTGTTGCTGCGTTTTGTTGTCAAACGATCGCTCGACCTGTTGCATTGTGACTTCGCTAGATTTGTCTGTTTGATCTAAGAGTGCTTGGGAAATGTACCGCTGGACTAATAGATCTTTCTCGGTTAGTTTTATGCCTTTTTCAATGTTATTTTCAATGTCAGTAACCCCACGAAATACTGTGGGTAACCTAGAATCACGCAAAAATAGTGGCTTCACATGGTTAACATGTGCTTTCAATATGCGATCGGCATTTGAAATATCGATTAATCTTACTGTATCTGGTGTTATAAACTCAAGCGCTCGATAGACACCTCTCCAAATCAAGTGAAATTTTGGTGAAATGTTTTTAAGATGAGCGTAAAAGCGAATTACCACATAATCGTCAGGTTCTAGTGAATGTGGTGCTGCTTTCTTGTCATAATATTGTTTAAAACGCTGAAAAGCCTTTTCATTGTAAAAGCTAACCAATTCTCAAGCTGCTTGGAGTCTCGATGTCAGTCGTATCGGAAAATTTGCCGAGTTATAGCAGACCTATGTTGGCTCAAAAATTAACGATGCGGGTAAACGTAAATCTTGACCAAACATCAAATATTGAGGTGTCGCCAACGTTGCCAAGTGGACGGAGCCATTGTATGCTAGACAGACGGCTGTTAAAAATTCGTCCCATTCTTCAATGCATGTCACGGCCACTTTTCTTAAAATTTTTTCAACTGAGCGATTTACAGGCTCCACCATGCCTCCAGACCAAGAACAATTTGGCATAAACGTAATTTGTTTAACATTTAATAGCGTTGTTAATTCCTGCATTAATTTCGATTGGAACTCGCTGCCGCAGTCATGTAAAAGTGCTCCACAAAATCCGAAACATCCAAACAACTCCCTATACAATGCTTTTGCAACAGTGATTGAATGTTTATCAGGTAAAGGTACAGCTATCAAATATCTTGAAAAACTGTCAATGCAAGTGAGGGTATAACAGTTTGAATTATTTGTTTTGTGCAAAACCCCTATCAAATCTAAAACCCACTGCTGGTTAGGTCGTTGTAATGGTTGATAGGCTCTAAGCCTAGCCTTAAATGGGGGGGGGGGGGGGGGGAATTGAGGCTTAATGGCGCGTCGACAACTTGGTCATTAGCGCCAACCTCAGTCACAGTGCAGTGGTCCGGGTTGCCACTGCACCACACATTACAGAGATGTTATTCAAACCCCTAATCGCCTTAAATAGGTGACGAGGGACCTCACCATACTGGCAAACAACACAAGTGTTAATATCAACGTGCACATCCTTAATAAGAGTAGGCCAGTAGCATTTTGATTGTATTTGAGCAACAGTTTTGGCCCTACCTAAATGTTCACTCGTCGGTGTGGCATGATAGTCACGTACGCAATGTGTTATCATGGATTTAGACACCAACATCTGAGCTTTGTAACCAACAGTGCTCTTTGCACATTTAGGTGCATACAAACGGTAAATAATCCCATCTACATCATGGTAGAAAGTATTTTTGCCTCCAATTATGTCAATAACTTCTGCAGAACCCCTGTCAGTCACTAATTTCCGCAGTAATTTCTTGACAGTATGGGTCATGTTCTTGTCCAATTTTAACTTGCTGCCTTGTCCAATCAGGGTAATGCCCATCCAAAACACACACTGGCAATTCATGAACTCTAGATAATGCATCAGCAACAGGTAGGCTAGCACCCGCTCATTGCTGAATTATAAAATCATACTTCCTGAATTTTATCAACTCTCTCCAGTTCAGGTGGTAAGTATGGGCTACAATATAAATATATCATTACGGCATGGTCAACCCGCAACGTGAACGTTCTACCAAGTAAAAATAACCTAAAAAATTACATTGTATGTATGGCTGAGAGAATTTCTCGCTCTGTAGTCGTAGCCTTAGCCTCCACGCGTGAAAATGCCTTAGAGGTATAACCCAAAATGTATTCCGTGCCATCATGGACCTGAATTAAAGCTCCTCCTGCACCACTTTGCGAGCCATCCAATTCAGCTATGAAATGCTTACTAAAATCAGGGTGTTTGAGTGTAGCTGCATGCATAATAGCTTCTTTTAAATTGTGAAAAGACTGCTCGGCCAAATCATCCCAAATAAACTTAGTGTTTTTCCGGGTCAGCTTCGTAAGGTTTGCAGTAATCAGAGCAAAATTTTTCAAACGTTTTCGGTTGAAATTTGCGATGCCCAACAGGCGGCGCATCTGCTTTTAGCAGTCTTAGGCCTCGGATAATCCCTAATTGCATCCAGTTTAGCAGGATCAGGGCTGATACCATCTTTGTCAATAACAAAACCCAAAAATTTGACTTTTGACAGTGCAAACAAACATTTAGTTGGGCTTAATTTCATGCCTGATGCTGCTACTAGACCTCAAGCAATATCCACATGTTTCAGGTGGGTAGGCCAGTCACAGGAAGAAATTAAAATATCATCAAGATAGGCGTAGCAGAAGGAATTGAGTATCGATGCAAATATCTGTTTTGCACAGTGCTGAAAAACACTCGGAGCAATCGATAAGCCCATGGGAAGTCTCTTATAAGCCACCTTGTAAGACTGAAAACTAAAGGAACATATGTTCCTTTCCCTTTCCGACAACTGTATTTTGTAAAATCGCAGCTTAAAATCCAAATGGGAAAAAATAGTACAACCAGCCAATTTGACTAAAACATCACTGCAAATGCTGCATCCTACTGTAACTCGGTTAACATTTCATAAATCAACAATCAAACGGTACCCCTGCGGCTTTCTCCTCACTAATAAACAAGGAGAATTCCAAGCGGAAAAATCCCAATCTTAAGCAATTCCTGTACCTGTTGCGCCATAATTTCTCTCTGAGCGTACGGAACTGTAAACTCGACTCTTAACGGGATCAGCATCACCTACATTAATGTCAGCTTGACAGCCTCGGTATAACCCTAAATCAAACTCATGTAGGCTAAAGAACTGCAAGTGTTTGCGCAGCATTTCTAAAAATAAGTGTTTGTGATAAGCATCAATATCACGAAAAACAAATTGTGATTTCAACTGTTCCCATTCCTTATCCAACTGAGCTTGGCTTTCAACCTCCATAGGCGTAGGATCAGGCATAGGCTGTATAGTAGTGCCACAAAATGGTATAGGCCTATCATTAAAAATAGCAGTTGTATAAGAACCCAGAGTACACCCTTTTAAACAGGAATTGTTGATAGCCTGAACAGGGATGCGGCCCAAAGGTGTTCTTTCAACAAAAGTTTCAACCAATTTTACATCCTCCTCTGAGCAATACGGGGTAAATAGGACATCCTGGATATCTGCATAGGCCCAGTTCAAAATACCTTCTAAAATATGCGAAGAATAGGGCTCCAAAGTAATATTATCAGCCAAAGTAACCAAAACACTTTCCACAATGTAAGGGTCATTTTGCACAACATCCTGTTTCCCCTTATCTTTTTCCGACGAGTCACGAGTAATAGCTAGGGTAGCAACTCTAATATTGTTTGGCACATAATCATAGCTGTTAATGATTTCACTGTTGCAAAAGTATAGCTCCTTTACTGCGTAAGCTGAATCAATCAACTGAAACCTTAGGCTACCTATAGCCAAAACATTATCTGAACAATGCAAGACAACCGTATCCTGCTGGCTCTTCAAGAAATCAAATCCTATTAAAATTTCAGCATCTCCAAACACTCCATCATCAACAACTATAAATTCATGAATAGTTGAAAAATTACTTTTAGAAATTTCTGCCACAAGTTTATGTGAGGCAGACACAGTCTTGTTGCCAACCCAGTTGGTGCAGTGTCTCTAGGCTACATCTCCTCGAATGCTGGGCCACAATAGAATAAGCAATGGTTTTAATTAGTAATGTATCCGCACTGCCAGTGTCAAGCAGAGAAGCAACAGGCAACCCCTTCAATGTCAAATACCAGATAAGGCCTACCATACTCAATATGGCCTATAGAAATTTTTAAAACAGATAAGAGTATTCCCTGATTCATAACTTGGCAATTCAGATGCTACTGGCTGCAATGGATGCACTACATTGTGTGAATTTCCACTTTCAACACTGACAACCTCTGTGTGCATGACTGAACAATGTCTTTCCTCCCCGGAGGTAGTAAGCCTAGGTACGGCACTATCTGCTGCCCGGCCAGCCATGGCCGGTGGCTCATTTACCCTCTAAACCCTTATCAATCGTAGTGGCTGAGGCCTTTTCTGGGAGGCAACACCAAAATGTAAGCACGATAGAAAATTCACTCCTAGCAGGGTCAGTAGGAACACAATTTCCCACTCTTTGGAGGAAAAATCACGATAATGTAATGCCATTCCAGCAGATACAACAATTTGTTCAGTAAGATGTGGCTCAGACAGACATTTAAGAATAAAAGTGAAATCGGGGGATAGCCTAACTGAAATTCTTTAAACACTGAAGTAAATGGTGTTGAATCCTCTCTATCAGTAAAACATGACACAACAGCAGAGTTACAGGAAAATCAATGTTTCCCAGAAATTCATTTGCAAGAAACTTGGGTGGCACATGACCAAAATAGGCTACTACATTTGGTAACAATAAGTTCTGTCTGGCAAAAGAATCTGCTGCCTCTGCCAAACTATGATTTCACAAAGTTCTGTAAAAATGTCAGCAGCATTTTTCTCTTCACAAATATAACTGGCTTCCGGCTTTAAACTAGAGACTACAGACAGAACAGGTAATGGGAGTTTAGAAAGCACAACCGTTATTGTAATGCCAACAATTTCAACATCTGTTGTGCTTTTATCCACAGGATCCACAATCACCCCAGAGATTGGCATAGCAACTAGCTTTTTTGACCAAGTTCAACACTCTTTGGGTGGGTTAAGGGAGCATGACCCTCTGACTTTGCCCGAGCAACAACATTCACTTCCATATTTCTTGGCGGATAATTTTTCTTATTTTGATAATGATACTTGTCGTTCCCATGGGATCGTGTCTGATTATAATTATCGTTATAAGAATTATTTCCACCATGATTTCCACCAGAATTTTGTTGCTTGGAACGATGATCATTATAATCACCCTTGAATTTCTTATTATCGTTAAAATTTCGACCAGAGTCTCACGCCAGCGTTTACCATTTCGGGAAGAATTACCCCCCCAATTCCCCCCCCCCCCCATCCAGAAATTTCGAACAATTTCTCTGCCGTTTAAAACAATCTCGGTAGATGTGCCCTGGCCACTTACAATGGAAGCAGGTATGTGTCTCTTTACGCTGGGGAGTGGCAACACTTACTTTTGCATTTTCAAAAGCCGCTTTAACAGAGTTTGGGATTGAATTTTGCAGTCCCACCATACTGGAAAATGAAGTGCTGTGAGCACCACTCTCTGAGGTAGACAAATCTTCCCTAGCTTTTAAAACAGCCTGTCTATTGATTGCTTCAGTTAACATGTCGTGGAAAGTTTTGGGCTTAGTAGCTGACAAATATATCTCAATTTCTCTAGGCACACCCTGGAGAAAAGCAGCCCGCAAGCTTTCATGCTTTGACACCTTTTTCATCTGTCTAATATTGTCAGGGTCTGTAGCATGAACTCGCCACAAGCTGGCTGCCAAAATTTCAAGCCTATCTTCATACTGCTCTACTGATTCGTCAGGCTATTTAATAGCACGGAAGAACTGGGCTCTCAGCACACATTCATCACCTCCACCATACCTTTTAGTCAAATCAGCCTTAAATTCATCATAAATAACACTGTTGGCGAGTTGTGGGGAATTGGCGACATACTTTGCCGCACCTCCCTCGAGGCGGTTTGTGGCTGCAGAAATCAGCATAGAATCTAGATATCAGGGTCTCGTTTCCTTAAATTATCCACCATCAGGAGGTATGTAAAAATATCACCAGGTTTGCCGGAAAATTTTGAAATCGCTTCGATAGCGGCACGCAGCTCATCATGGGCTGAATAGTGGGCATCTTTATGAGTATTATTTTTCTGCAATAGCCCTATCAGCCTATCCCGGTGCTGTCGATCCTCACGCATTTGTGAGTATATTTAATCCAGCGTATCTGTATTTGTGGGAGGCGGAGCAGGCAAAACAGGCGAGGGTTCGTCATGAAAAAATTCAGGCACCTTAGTAGTAACAGTTATTTGTGCCGTTTCCTCCTGGCCCTCCCTGTTAGTAGGTTGAAAACAGACATAGGGTGATGAAGGTAGCCTACGCACTGTACCTCGATGGTGGCCCAGCAAAGTACGTGGCCGAACCCTGGATGAAACCGGAGGGCAGGGTTCGTACCGGTGCTTACAAACCTTACAAGTCCTTATAAAATTCAAAATGCAGTACTTGGTCCTTATAAGTCCTTCTTTTAATTTGGTTACGAATCGAAAATTCCTTAACTAAAGAACTGCTGGCAGTTTTTTTTTGATACATCGTTTCAAATTTAATCGATTTTCTTAAATTCACTGAGTTGGATGCCAAGTCCGTCAACTTTGTCTTGGAAACGTTTTATGGCGGTGTATAAATTCAAAATTACACACTCGAAGGGCATTGTAGCTCTTTTGAGAAGTTGTTTTGTCCGGGTTAGCTTGCCATAGTATTTGTATGGTAGTGTGCGAAGTCAATATATGGTGTTTGCGCCGTAGTTCTGCTATCGTGTAAGGGCGTTTGGATGGGTAAGCTTGCCATAATCCTTCGTATGGCAGTGCGTGAGTCACTATTGCGTATCGATTGTTAATGAGTGATGCATTGGAAGAAACGTTTCCTTGCCATAGTCCGTGTCAACACGTGTAGACCCCGTACGTGATCGCGGATTGTGCGGTATTGTTTATTGGTTCGTTTTCTGTTTCTACCGTCGTCGTGCATTTTTTTCCTCCCGTCATACGCAGAAATGCCGGGAAAGTGTGTATTTAACCGACTTTGGTTGGAAGATTCGAACTATTCAACATGGGTTAGAGAAGTACCAACGGACAAACAAAGTCAAGTGTGAATTGTGTTCAAAACTTTTAGATATAGCTTCTATGGGTGAGACGGCATTGACTTGCCACATGGCCAGAAAAAAGCATCGTGAACGGGAGAAAACTATGAAAGGACAAAGTGTGAGCATTAATTTATGGGCAGTTTCTTCGAAAACTTCTTTGACAACTGCAGCAACGGTATCTAGGACCGCCGCCGCTACGTTGCCCACTGCTGCTACGTTGGCCTCTACTAAGAACAAAACTGGTAAGATAGTCAATCACGTAAACAATAGTGAGTGTTTAAACGCTGAAGTGTTGTGGACTTTGAAGGTAATCACCAGCCACTACTCGTACAATTCGTGTGGAGATGTCGGCAGTTTGTTCAAACAAATGTTTCCTGACAGTGCCACAGCCCAACTGTTTACCTGTGGTGAAAAGAAATGTGCCTATTTGGCTTGTTATGGCATTGGGCCATATTTTCAGTCATTGCTGAAGGAAAGTTTGTGTCAAGGTACTGAATACGTTTTGCTTTTTGATGAAAGTTTGAACCAAAAATTGCAGAGAAAACAAATGGACTATCATGTTCAATTATGGAGTACTGACAACACTGTTACAACTAGGTACTTCCATTCTGAATTCATGGGCCATGCTACTTCAGACGACATGGTTGAACGTTTTAAAACTGTTTGTGTGGAACGTGGATTATCCCGTAACTGTATTTTGCAGTTTTCTATGGACGGACCCCATGTGAACTGGAAGTTCTATGAAACTGTGCATGAAGAACTGAAACGTGAAACAAACTGAGTTGATAAATGTTGATAGCTGCGGCTTGCATATTGTTCATGGGGCATTTAAGGCAGGTTCCAAAGCTTCAAATTGGGACATCGAGGAAATACTTGGCAGTGCAAACAGGCTCTTTAAGAATACTCCAGCACGGAGAGAGGATTTCATTTCTGTTACACGGAGAGAGGATTTCATTTCTGTTACAAGTGCAACTGTTTTTGCAAAGAAATTTTGTGCTGTACGATGGTTAGAAAATGTTGAAACTGCTGAACGTTTGCTTACCATGTGGCCTTTTTTAACAAACTACATTAAAGCTGTGGAAGACAAAAAAGTGCCCAATCCCAAAACGAAGTCTTTCGAGTCCTTGAAAAAAGCTTCGCGTGATCCATTAACCACTGTGAAGATTTCTTGCTTTAAATCTATTGCCAAAGCAATCACTCCATTTTTAGGTGATTACTTAACTGATAGGCCATGTTACCATTTCTCTGTTCTGACATGTTTAAAATGCTAAAGAGCTTGTTGAAAAAATTCATCAAGAAAGATGTTTTGGATAGTTGCAATACTGTGCAGAGACTGTTTGGCCTTAACCTGGATGATAAATCACTTCATTTGCCATACACGCAAGTTGATTTAGGGTTCAGTGGCTCAAAGACGTTAAAGGCACTGAAAACGGCAAAGAAAGTTTCTGATAAACAGATTTTAGAAATTTCCATGGAAGCTAAGGAATTTCTTTTGGTATGTGTTAAGAAATTAATGGACAAGAATCCTGTCCGGTATTCACTTGTTCGATATATCATATGCCTTGACCCCAGGAAAATGCACGAGAAGGATGAATATGTGACAAAAATGCGAGTTATTTTGTCATTACTTGTGAAAACGAGGCGAGTTAATGAATCGGACTGTGATGATATAGAAAATCAGTTTAAAGAAATGCTGGACAGTGTTGGAGCCTCCTCAGAATTTAGAAAATTTGACCCAAAGAACAAAGACAGCAGACTAGATGTGTTACTTTACACTCATGTGGGTCAGAGTAAGAACTACAAATTGTTGTGGAAGGTTGTTAAATTGCTATCGAGGATTCAGGAGAATCGAGGATTCTCAATTAATAGACAGATTGAAGTCGAAAATCTAAAAGAAGACACACTTGTTGCACAAAGAATAATTGCGGATCATGTACGTAATGTAGGGGGCATAAAAAATGTTGTGGTGACAAAGGAGTTGCTTATTTATGCTTCTAGAGCTAACCAGAAGTACAAATGCTACCTTGAAGATCAAAAAAGAGGAAAAGAAAAACAAACCCAGTCTAACGAAAAGTGTTAGAAGATGAAATTAAACAGCTGAATGAAAACAAATCAAGATTGTCTTCAGACATCAGTGCTTTAAGAGCCTCAGCCGATTCGTTAGCTGGCAAAGCTGAATCCACTCGCCAATTTACGCAAATAACAGTCTTAGGCGCTCTGCAAAAGAAAAAGATGAAGAGCTACAAGTGTGTGTGGAAAATTTGAATGAAATGTTGAAGTTGATAAAAAACGTATAAAATTGCACGTAGCATACACAATGCTGTTGAGTAAAAAAAATTGGACAGCGACAGCCACATTTCTGCACTAAATGTAGCCTAGCCTGTGTAGTCAGTATTCAACTGTCATCTTATTAAAGCCAAAATTTGTTAAGTATTAGCCTTTTTTAAATTTATTTATTTTCTGATATTCTGATCATAGCCTAGTGCTTATTTTGGCATTTTTTATAGGCCTACACTCCCAATTGCAAAATAAGGTAAAAAAAAACCAAGGCCATTTAATATGAAAGTTGTTTCTTAGGCAAAAATATTTTTTTTGTCCTCTTTCATTTCATGTTTGCTGAAGAGCTACACAACAAAAATTGAGTGTTGTAAGAAAGGGAAACTACATTTAGCCCGATATTATTATAAGCTCACTTCCTCAACATAGTGCGAGATTTTAAAACAAATGTGCTTTTACTCAAGCCAAGCTGCAGTAGCAAGCAAAGAGGGGGAAAATAAAAAGTTTGTGTAGAAACTTAGCTGAGGTTTTGTGCCTAAGAAACATTTAATTTTTAAGTAGCCTAATGGTACGTTTGGTTTTTGAGGCCTACGTTTTCCCAATATGTCCATTGGTTCCTTATTTTTAAATTTACCAACTTTATCATCTTACTTGTTATTTTATTATTTATGATTTATTTTCATTTTTGTTTTGTTTTTAAAAGTCGATAAAGTCGTTCGAGATAAAAAGTAAAAAAAAAAAAAGGCCTGGTAAGCATGCGTAAGAACCATTTTTTTTCTTTTTGAGGCCTGTGTTAGTCTTTTTTTTTATGCTTTGATTCTGCAAAAAGGTGCTTATATTTTGTTTGACTTGGTCCTTGAAAGTCCTTATAAGTTCTTGCAATCCATGTGGCCGAATTGGTACGAACCCTGGGAGGGGAACTCTAGCCCTACGAGGCATATTGGCTTTTTTCTTTTTTTTTTTCAAGATAAAACAATAATCAGCAGAGTGCTGACTAATCTCCTCACAACAAATGCCTGACCAGTGAAGCAGTCAAAAAATCTTTTTTTTTTCTCAAATTTGCCAAATTTCCAAATCTTCCTAAAATAACCTAATCCAACTGTCCAAATAATTTACTCTTCCTTTGATTTGCCACAATCGAATCAATCCCACTTCTGACACCATTATAACGAAAATTGTTTGTGGCATATGACAATTTTCGATATATTCAATGTCTGCGTTAAGATGATTCAGGAAGAACAAATTGATTCAAGACACTAAGTCACTTGGGTTTATTAACATTCAGATTCTAATCTCTAGAAATTAGACAATATTAAAATTACTGATAACTCAGATTATTTAAGTTTCACAGGTCTGGTCATCATTGGCTTGGCATCAAACAACAAGGTTGAACTTAATACTCGTCAAACTGAATTCACAATAGTATGTATCTTCCTTAACACATGGACAATACCCTTAACCAAATCTAAACCATGGATAAATCTAATCAGCACTCTACTTCACAATATCATCAAGCGCAACTGGCTAACACTGAATTGCAAGAGCTTTAGTGGTCAAATATTAGACTGCACATTATACTTCAATTCAAGTTAGTAATCACTTATCTGTGTAAGGCTGGCTAGCAAATGGACCAAGGCAAATCTCCAGTGACTGCAAGTCTCCCCCAAGACAACACCAGATGGACTGGAACTGTAGCAGCAAGACCCCTGGCAAGAAGTGAGAGTCCCAGCTTTATTTCTTAAGCATGACTGACACATAGACTTGCTCTACTCCACATCAATCTACAAGTGGCTCCATCCGTTGAGAGAGCCGGTTACTAAAACAGCAGCCTCTGGGGAAAACCCAAGTCCACCCACTAGCTACATCAGGCACACTGTAAAAGAGCTTGTTTGGGAAAGAATAAATAAGTGGAGAATTACATTTATACAGAAATAGTGGTTGATAATTAATTAATTAATTCGTTAAATTAATTAAGCCTCGTTAAATTAATTAATCCAAGTCTTAAACACACAAAATCAATTAAATAGTATGTAAAATCATTACACTTAAACTCTAATAAAATCAAGACATGATAAGAAAGGGATTACTGTACTTGTTTTAATTCGGTTAAGTTTTATTCCAACTTGGCGTATTTAGGCTTATACTTTTATATGCGATTATTGAAATATATTCGAGCAAAACATTACTGCAATTATTTCAGGTGCCTGTAAATAAAATGATAGAGAGTGGAATGGAAAGAGGAGATCGTATCCATGGACTCTAACAAATGATAGATTGTAACCTAAGCTAATTCCTTCAAGAGTGGACATATTTCGTATTACTGTCTTTCTATCATCAGATTAAAATATCAGCTCAATTATTAAAACAGATTGTATCGTGAACGATACAGCTTATACGTTACGCTGATCCCAGCGGGTTGATGCTGTGTTGCCTGGCAACCGGATCCCAGTCTCCCTAAGTCAAAGGCCTGACTCTGCTCGCTTGGCTAGGTGGACGGTCAAGATAACAAACTGGACTCGAAACGACAACTCCACGACTGACTCAAGACATGCTATTTTTCTCTGTTTTAAAGGCTGTTTTGAAATACTTAGAACTGAAGCTGTTCTAAGAGAGGTTTATTACTTTAGTGTGTCTTGGGTTAGGTTAGCTTAAAATCATTTATTTTAACAATAGCCTAGCTTGAAGCCAGTGCTCCTTGCTGTACTGGGAATAGCCAAGATATCCGCCTGCTCTACTAAGAAATACGGATGTAAATGTTGCGTCAGACTTTCTTTTAATAGCTGGGATGCTGCTTAACTAGCCATTTTACGGCTATAAATCTCAACCTGTCATGTTGTGGTTGTGCCCTCTTTCTCGGCCCTGTTGGTCTTTTAAGGCTCTGCTTACAAAATAAAATAGCTCAGTTATTTCTTTTCTATCACTAATAAATATTTGTATATCATGCGCTTTTAATAATAAATGGGCATTGTCAAGTTATTCAAGATGTTATGCTTAATTTAATATGCAAGTACTGATTATTATTAATTAAATTAATTAAAGTAATTTGCATAATTACGTCTAAATAATTCTATAACAATATCCTTGACAAAACAGTAAGTTTGTTGTCTCTTAATAAAACTACAAGAAGACTACAGCTTATGCCAGAATAATCAGATTATTTAAATCCTTATCGTTATTAATAGGCATGTCAGCATACCTGAATTACCTCCGATACACTATAACGATTTTT
>JAHWFP010254851.1:13383-24813 GCA_023313725.1 Lithobius niger
GTTGAGTTAGCGTGACGTCACAGCCGTGGTATAAATAAGTTTATTGACGCATTTCGTTGTGTACATGAAATTAGTATGACTGTAAAATGGCAGCTTAAGTTAAGTTTTGAAAGCTGTAGGTTAATTCAGGGAGTCGAGGATTCCAAATTTTGAATGCAAGACTTAAAGCTGAATGTTGGGCACGTGACCCTTCAAACTAACATGGACGCGAGCGAGAAATAACACAGGCTGCCAGACCCAAAGTTCTGCTTGATTGGCCTATGGTCCCAGACGGAAGCGCATGAGCACCTACCGGAAATGTGACTTTGCAAGGTGCACACTGGCCCTGTTATTTTCAACGCTGAGCATGCGTCTTAATGACAATCGCGAGTCGCTGGCATCGTCCATTGTGTGGCGCCAGTAACTGACGCGTTAGTAACGTGGATAATGCCCTACACTACATTTTCTATAGGCTGGAATGCGAGTGATATACTTTTGGTCGTTGAAGTTGCTTTTGATGCCATGTAACTATTTCTTTTCGCAAGATAACAATGAATAAGGCCGAGAACAGTCATTCTTGGTACAGTAGCAAAGAAAAAAGGCGAGCATTCGGCAGGATGGCGGGTATCACCGATGCCCTTATCGCGCCAAGCGATTGATTTTGGCTTGGGCTGCCTGGAAACTTCCCTTGGCTAATCTCTCTACTGCTCCTTCAAACCTACGAAAGTTATGCGTTGCATAAGTATCTCAATGGGCCATGGCTGGCGTTCGTGTGATACCTGAAATTAAGGTACTAAAATAAAAATATATAAAACCTAAATAAATCAAGACACACCATAGAGAGTCGCCCGCCAAGATAAACGATAACAGCCAAATAAATATATATATATATATATATATATATAAATATATACGAGCATGGTGACTACTACTAAGGTAGTTTGGCTGTTTTTAGGCATGTGAGGATAAATAACAATGCGACAGAACAGACTGAAACTTGTTTAATCGGGGGACTTTGGTCGCCTGACAACATAAAAGTCATTGTGACACAGCTTAACGTTTTCTTGTTGAAAGAAACGACGTGAATAACGTTGATATTTGCCTAATCAAGACACAAGCTAGAGTGCTACCCACCAAGATAAACGATAACATTCATGAGCATGGCGACCGCTAAACACGTTGTGTCTTTACAGCTAAGGCAGTTTGGCTTTTCAGGTATGTGAGGATAAATAACTATGCGAGAAAAAATGCTTTGGTCGCCTGACAACATAAAAGTCACTATTAATGACACAGCTTACCGTTTTCTTGTTGAAAAAACGACGTGTATAACGTTGATATTTGCCTAATTACTTACTACTTACTATCGCTTTACTATTACTATTTACTATTACTTACTACTTACTATCGCTTTTATTTTGTATCACGAAAATGAATTCTTCCATTCGGTGAATAAAGCCAGTTCTTAGCTCATTTTACAGGTATTGCTCTGTACATGTTCCCTTTTCATAAGACCTCTTCTAATTGGTCAAGTAGGTTCAGGGCTTAGGGAGCTCCAAACGTCCAAATTGATTGTTTTACATTGTTTCAAACATTGTTATTATGCTAGAATGCCAAACTGAACATTAAATAAATCCATGCGTTTGCAAGGAGATACTTCAGTACTAATAAGAAATCCTCATTATTTGAAAAAAGAGGACTGCTGTCCTCAAAATCTAACGACAGCCAAAAAAACAAAACAAAAAGAAATTCACCAGAAAACTAGATTGGTGTTTCCATCTCATAATTGCTAGAGAAAAAAAATGGATTTCATCAATTTGGACCAAAAAAATTTGATATCTACCCCAAAACAAAACTTGTTAAGGATTCCCGCCAAGCTTTTTAGCGATGTGAAGTCGATATCAAACGCCAAACTCTTTCGCCCAGTTAATCCCACCGATTAAAACTTCGACCGTTCAATGAAATAATTGAAAATTGCGCAGTAAGCAATTTTCATTTATTTCATTTAACCTTTGAACTTTTTCTTGACGGGATTAGCTTGGCGAAAGAGCTTAGCGTTTGATATCACGACTTCATAGGGCCGAAAAGCTTGGCCGGCATCCTTAACAAGTTTTGTTTTGGGGTAGATCAAGACACACGCCAAGATAAACGATAACATCCAAATAAAATATGTATATGAGCATAGCGACTACTAGACACGTCTTGTCTTTACATCAATGGTACTTTGGCTGTTTTCAGCCATCTGAGGATAAATAACTACGCGACAGAATAGGTTGAAACTTGTTTAATCGGGAGACTTCGGTCGCCTGACAACGTAAAAGTCAAAAGTCAAATCTTTTCAATTAGTTGTGCTGCATCTTTTGCCACGAAAACGTCTAGCAATCAGGCCGTAAAGCAAGTGGATGAAAACAGGCAATGGTTAGAAAACAACTAATAGCCTGTATTAGTCAACATAATCGGACACTTCACAATGGCCGCATCTAAGTCAAGAACGCTTCCTGTTTGTTCCATCTTTGGTAAACCTAAGAAAATGAACTTTAATCTGTTGCCTACACTTGAAGATGTTTTCCTAGACTACCTGTTGATAAGACATGATCTCAAGTATGAAACCAATGCTAATAAGGAACCTACTGTTGCAGAAGTAGCCTCTTTGATGGCAACAAAAATTAGCCAAATATGCTTTCGTGCATCGATTCCCACTGTGACAATAACTCGAATTGTTCAGTTAAAATTCGTTTTCATCATGACAAATATCTGAAGCTTGTGCGATACCCTGAGGTTAAACGAAAAGCAGCTTATGAAGCTAAGCTTAAAGGTTTCAGGGAAGAAGCCAGAAGTATGCTTTTTGACATTGCAGCGTGTAAGTGCGTTCAATTCTCATCTTGCTCGTGTGAAAAATCCAAGAAGGTCCCAGTTGCTGAACAACAGTTCCTCCATGACCAGACAACAGACAGAAAAATGATGATCGGGACAGTTGACATCCCAGTTTCAAAGGCTTTGATACGAAAGGAAGTTAGGAAAGCTAGAGAACATAAACGACAAGAGGCGCACAGACGAGAAACACAACCTTCAACATCAGCTTCTCATATTCCTTATTCGGCACTAGCAGTCCCAGATGTAGAAACTATAAGCTCGTCTTCATCTTACAGTGATTTGGAAGTTGATGCTTCACTTGATGATGACGAACTGGGTGCTAGGCCCTCACACGGCCAATCATTTCAACAGAGGTGTCAACTGCAAAATGTAGCCAAAGCTTCAGATTGAAATGCGCTCTCGGATAGAGCTGTTGCAGATTTAACAACTAGTGTGTTGCAAGATTACGGAATTGTAACTAAAGAGGATTACAGTGCAGTCATTGACAGGAGTAAGATTCGGAGAGAAAGGAAGAGGTACAGAAATGTTGTTACTGCAGAATGTAGTAGTGCTAATGCTGAAATCAAGGGTGTATATTTTGATGGTCGAAAGGACAAATCTCTAATTAATGAAAATGTGGAGGGGAAGTTTCATCAAAGAGTTACTAAGGAGGAACACATAACGCTTGTACAAGATATTTTGGTCACGTTACTCCAGACAGTGGTTCCGCTCTAGGTATAATGCAAAGCATTATGGCTTTCACACAAGAAAATAACATAAACGTCGATAATTTAGTGACACTCGGGTGTGATGGAACTGCAGTCAATACCGGTAAGAAAAATGGTGTTATAAGACTTCTTGAAGAACATCTCAAGCGTCTGCTGCATTGGTTTGTATGTTTACTACATGGAAATGAATTACCGCTGCGACATCTCTTTGAATATCTTGATGCTGCGACATCTCTTTGAATATCTTGATGGTACCACCACAGGCCCCCAAACGTTTTCTGGACCGTTGGCACAATGTTGAAAGACTGAGAAGATGCCTGTTACTGGATTTGAAAAGATAGAATGTGATTTTTCTAGTGTTAACATCAAAGACTTGAGTGCAGATCAGCAATACTTAAACGATATTTGCATTGCTATTAGCAGTGGTCACTGTCCTGTTTCTCTGTTGCATCGCGAGCCAGGAAAGCTTGTTATGTCTCGCTGGCTCACACTGGCAAATCGGGTATTACGCCTTTATGTTGCTACTGAGAAACCTTGTGATAATCTAAAAATACTAGTGGAATTCATAATGAGGGTTTACGCACCCATGTGGTTTGCAATAAAATCAAAGCCATCATGCAATGTTGGTGCAAATCACTTATGGCAGACAATCCGTAACTCCCGCTATCTACCAAAAGAGTTGAGAAGTGTTGTAGACCCAGTGATTCAAAGAAATGAATTCTTCGGACAACCTGGAAACATCATTCTCAACATGATAACAGATAACAGAAAGCATGTAAGAGAACTAGGAATGCGGCGAATAATGCGGGCACGGGCAAGCAAACAATTTCAACGTGAGGGTAGAGTTTTTGAGATACCCCCTTTTAACTTCAAAGCGGAAAATTATATTGATTTGATTGACTGGCATTCACACCCAGGCACCCAACCACACCCAGGCAGTAGAAAGGTTCGTGAAAACTGTGACAGAGGCATCTGTGTCAGTCAATAGGACAAGAAGCTCGAGATGGCTTTATTCGGTCTAGGATAGCTGCCAGGAATATAATGCCGGTGGTCTATACAAAGCGTGAATATTGCACAACTGTCGACCACTACGAACCAGACAATGATGATTAATATTGTAATAACCGATATGTGCATTAATTGTGCAATGAAGTGTCAACTTTTTAATATTGCTAAACCTATTTAATGTTAGTAATAAACTAATTATTCAAGTGCATTAAAAAACACTTTTCAAAATACTGATTATATTTACTAATAATTTGGGTTTTCTTTCAAAAATCACCAAATTATGAAAAATGTGGACTTCGGTAAAGGGCAGAAGGTGTTACTCAAATTAGAAAATATTTAGTGTGGTAAGTCTACTAACCAGGTAGCAATATTAGACTGCTGTTAGAATTTATTAAGTTAAAAATATTTCTGTAAAAAAATTTAGTAAAATTTAGTAAAATGTATCACATATTGAAAACTTTAACCTTCGGTAGAGGGCAGAAGAAATTTTTTAAATTCGGAAATATCAACTGAGGAGAATCAACTAATAATTAAGCAACTTTTGGCCACTATTAGGATTCTGAAAAAAAATTTTTTTTTTTTCACTCCACCCTATTTACCTAAACTATCAGAACTATCTAAACTACTATCAGAACTACTATCAGAACTACTATCAGAACTATCTAAACTATCAGAATGATTCTTTTACATTGTTTTAAACATTGTTATTACGCAACAATGCCAATCAGCAAACGCCAGCTACAAGACATAGACTTAAAATCTCGTTTGTTTCCAGCAAACCGTAATTGATAAAGATGCCAAACATTAAAAAAAAATCAAACGCCAGTAAACTGAACGTTAAATAAATCCGTTTGTTTGCAAGGAGACACTGCAATAGTAATAAGAAATACTGATCATTTGAAAAACTGCGACTACTGTCCTCAAATGTAACGAAAGCTCACTATATATCATAAACAAAAACGTATCGTTAAAAGTTAAAAGTAAGGGTCTAAAAGTCAAAAGGAACACGGACAAGCTTTGACTGTAAGGGTCTAGGTGTCAAATTTGGCCAGTAAGACGCTGCTAAGCATTAGACCCTTACTACCCGATTTTTGACGAACAGCTGTCTGAAATCGTCCTATAAAGACCCATGACATGATCCAATAATAGTGGGGGTGTGGGTTTCCTACTTTGCTTTAGGTTGACATTTTTTTTCGGTTTGATAACATGGCAGCGATTCCAAGTAAGACAACTTGCTACAAGCGTAAGCGTGTACACCCATTCTGCCTGAGTTACTAAGTCATTAATAAACAGACATAAATCGTTGGAAATAATATTAAGGAAAATTTGAAATTAGCCAACAGCGTAAATCGTACACTAGAAATAACGTAGTTCAGTAAGCCACCTTTATGCATTTACGTTTCATCGGAGTGCAACGGAGAGATTAAGGCGGTATGCAAGTGATCGGGGGGGGGGGGGACTGGGTGGCCGGTTCGAATCCGCGTCATGCCACTCGCTGTTGGCTAATTTCGAATTTTCCGTACTAAGTCATTAACATGATCACCGGGTAGTAAGGGTCTAATGCTTAGCAGCGTCTTACTGGCCAAATTTTACACCTAGACCGTTACAGTCAAAGCTTGTCCGTGTTCCTTACAGGTTTTGACTTTTAGACCTTACTTTTAACTTTTAACGATACGTTTTTGTTTATTAATCCGTGTTACTTTGAGAATTGTAATAAATAGGTGTGGTGGTGGATGAGGGGTTGGGTATGTGTGACACCTTTATAATTAATTTGTTGTTTGGTTTGTTGCGCCGTTTTTAAGCTTGGTAAATAGCTACGGCCTTACTAACCGGGCTATCGCTATGTTAACAATAGAAACAAATCCTTTAATCTTCAGTCTATGTCTTGCAGCTGGCGTTTGCTAAATGCATTGTTGCTTAATAACAATGTTTAAAACAATGTAAAACAATCAATCTGGTCGTTTAAAGCTCCGTAACCCCTGAATCACTTGACCAATTACAATAGGCCTTATGGAAAGGGCACATCTACGGAGCAATACCTGTAAAATGAGCTAAGAACCGGCTTTACAGGACAAATAGTTTGACCTGTAGAGAGGACAGACGAAAGGTACATCCCCAGAACAAGAACAAGACCAAGACCAAGAACAAGAAGTTGTCTATTTGACCCCTATCCGTATCTCGGGTTTGGCTGGACTGAATTTCACAATTTTTGGACTGTAGACAGGCCTTGACTAGTCAAGGCTAGATTACAAATTTGATTTAAAACTTTTCAATTTTGACGGAGTTATAAGCTCTCAAAGTTGAAAGTTTAACACAGAGCACTGGCTATCGCCAGTGTTAATAAAAAAAAAAGGAGACAAAAGAAATAGCCCAGAAAAGTAGATTGGTGTTTCCATCTCAAAATTGTTTTTTAAAAATTGAATTTCATCAATTTGGACCAAAAAGATCTGATATCTACCCCAATACAAAACTTGTTAAAGATTTCCACCAAGCTTTTTGGCCGTGTGAAGTCGTGATATCAAACACCAAGCTCTTTCGCCAAGCTAATCCCACCAACTAAGACTTCAAACGTTAAATGAAATAATTGAAAATTGCGCTTTAAACAATTTTCATATATTTCATTTAACCTTCGAAGTATTACTCGGTGGGATTAGCTTGGCGAAAGAGCTTGGCGTTTGATATCACGGCTTCCCATGGCGAAAAGCTTGGCGGGAATCCTTAACAAGTTTTGTTTTGGGGTAGATTACTAGCTACTGACTACTGGCTACTGATAACGCTTTCTTTGTGTCATGAAGATAAATTCTTCCATGCGGTGAAAAAAGCTGGTTGTTAGCTCATTTTACAGGTATTGCTCTGGAGATGTGCCCTTTTCATTACACTTCTTCTAATTGGTCAAGTGGTTCAAGAGTTACGGACCTATAAAACGACCAAATTGATTGTTTTACCTTGTTTTAAACATTGTTATTATTTTCTACAATGCCAAACTGAACATTGAATAAATCCGTGCTAGGAGATACTGCAATACTAATACGAAATATTAATCATATGAAAAAAGATGACTGCTGTCTCAATATATAACGAACGCCAAAAAAAAAATGGACCAGAAACTAGATTGATGCTTCTATCTCATATTTGCTAAGAACAAAATTTATTTCATCAATGTGGACCAAAAATATCCGATATCTACCCCAGAACCAAACTTGTTAAAGATTCCCACTAAGCTTTTCGGCCGTGTGAAGTCGTGATATCAAACGCCAAGCTCTTGCATCAAACTAATCCCACCGAATAAGACTTCAAACGTTGAATGAAATAATTGAAAATTGCGCAGTAAGCAATTTTCATATATTTCATTTTACCTTCGAACTATTACTAGGTGGGGTTAACGTGGCAAAAAAGCTTGGCGTTTGATATCACGACTTCACACGGCTAAAAAGCTTGGCGGGAATCCTTAACAAGTTTTGGTTTGTGATAGATTATACTTACCTTGAGTTAATTATAATAATATAATAATAAAACTTTCTTTGAACCATTTAAAAGAGCAAAGTGGACATGCAAGGGTCCTGGTGGACCACTAACAGCACGCCAAATTTTAAAAACAAACTTAAGCAAATTCGCATTAGCAAATGCTCGTCGAAATTTAAGTAGAATTAAAAAACGTCTGGGGAGAAGAAAGAGGGATTAAAAAGAAGAAATTTGGAATTAAGGAGAATAGGGGTGATGGGCCTCAAGGGCAGTTTTCAGGGCGCAATAAGTGTGCCCTTAAATCACACGTATTAAGTTTTTTGCGGAAGATATGTAACGACGGTGCCGAAACAATGTCATTTGGGAGCGAGTCCCAAACAGGAACCACTCTCAGACCAAAAAATGCCCTCCTGCAATTCAGGTTATACTTGGGATTTACAAGCCTAAAGTCATTTCTCCTGGTTCGAGTCTCAGTACGAAAATCAAAGAGCGGTAAATCGACTGGGAGTAAGCAGTGAATAATTTTGAAAGTAAGGATGAGATCAGCCTTCAGACGTCTACATTCGAGGGTGTCGAGTTTGAGTGTTTTTAGTCGCTCGCAATAAGGTTTCGTTCCTAGTCCAGGAAATCTTTTTGTATATCTCCTCTGGACCGCTTCGATTTTGTCAATGTCTTTCAAAAGTCTTGGTGACCAGATCTGGCTTGCATACTCCAGAACTGGGCGAACATAGATTTTAAAGGCCCAAAGTTTAGTTTCAGAGTTACCCGAGTTAAAGCAGCGTTGAGCAATTGCAGCCCTGCGACTGGCCATACCGGCGATGTGGTAACAATGTGTAGTAAATTTGAGGTCATCCTGAAACCAGACACCGACAAGATTTAGGTAGGGGTTTGAATAACATCTCTGTAATGTGTGGTGCAGTGGCAACCCGGACCACTGCACTGTGACTGAGGTTGGCGCTAATGACCAAGCTGTCGACGCGCCATTAAGCCTCATCCCCCCCCCCCCCCAGACACCGAGGTCCTTAAAGCATTTTTTTACGACCTCTAGGCCTGTAGGCTCAAGACTGTAGTTAAAATCAACAGTTTGTTTCCCAAAGGAAAAACTACGGCATTTTGAAGTTGAAAGATGTAGTTGCCAGGTTTTTGACCATTCGGAAATGGAGTCAATACAAAGTTGGAGTCTAAGGCTGTCGTCATTAGTGATTATTGGTGAGTGCAGTTTCAAGTCGTCGGCGAATTTCTCTTGAGAAACCATGGAAATTGGGCTGGTTAAGTCATTCAGAAAAAGGATAAATAGCAATGGTCCCAGAACCGACCCTTGGGGAACACCACTAATGACTGGTGACGAATTAGAAAGAACACGGTCTACAATTGTTCGCTGAGTACGACCAGAAATGAAGGCTCCAATCCATTGGATAAGGTTTCCTCCAAAACCACATCTTTTAAGTTTGAAAATTAATTTAGAATGTATGACAGATTCGAAGGCCTTTTTGAAATCGAATAGCATAATGTCTGTTTGGATACCCTGGTCAAGAGCCTCAGACCATTTATCAAGTGCAACCAAAAGTTGGTGTACCGAAGATCGACCGGGCATAAACCCAAATTGGTCATCATGAACGATTTTAAATTTATTGATGTGGAGCATCATACCTTTGTGTATTATAGTTTCCATAATTTTACATGGTACTGTTGTAAGTGAGATTGGCCGGTAATTTGCTGGGTCAGTGGGGTTCCCCCTTTTGAAAATTGGGACCACATTTGCAGTTTTCCAACATGAAGGAAGGATTCCTGTAGTGAATGAAAGAAAAAAAAGATGTTGGAAAGCCTCGGCAACTTGGTCACCAATTTGTTTGTAATAAAATGCTGAAAAGCCATCCGGACCAATTGATTTACTCGGTTTCATATGAGAGATAGCTTTTTTAATATCGGTGAGCCTGAACAGGATATTGGAGCATTGCTGTTCACTCTGCCATGTATGCCCAAGAGCTGTAAGAGGTTCAGTTTTGTCGTCAATCACACCATTTTGGGAAAAGTTTTCGTTTAATGCCTCTGCCTTGTCTTGTGCTTTTATTAGAAGTTTACCCTCCACCCCGATTGGGGGAATGGACCGGACTGAATTTGTTTTTAGCTTATAAAAACGAAAAAGGGCAGAGAGGTTTCCTTCTTTTAAAGTTTGGGACTCATGGATGGACGCGAGTTCTTTGACATGGTCAGTATATTTTTTTTTACACTCACAATATTGGATTCTGTTTACGTTTGTTTTACAGGAGCGGTACCTGCGCCATGCATCCAGTTTTTTATATTTAAGGCTTGTTAGTTTTTTACTGTGAATATTTCTGTTATTCCTTCCTTTTCCCTTCTGTGGAATTGGAGATTTGGTGCAGAGCGCAGTACAATCGCGGATTACGACCAGAAAGTGTTCCCATGCCTCGTTCACATCAGAGAAGCCACCCAACTCTTCTCCCCAATCAATGTATCCCAAATGGTCTTGAAGAAGAGGAAAATTAATTTGCGGTTTACCAGGTTGGTAAGAAATAGAGAAGTTCTGGTGCAGCATAAAAGAAACCATGTTGTGGTCACTAGTTCCCAGTTCCATGAGGATGTTAACGTTAAATACCGCACGATCATCGTCTGTGAAGATTAGGTCCAGAATATTATTGCCCCTTGTTGGTTCAGAGACCAACTGATTAAGACCACAATCGGCAATAATCTCTAGAAAAGTACTTTGAACTCGATCATTTGAGGTTACAGATTTCCAGTCAACAGTAGAGATATTTAGGTCTCCTACCACAATGTTAGTAGAATTTGGTAACAGTGACGATTTAATGAATGTACCCATCCTGGTCACACTGTTTTCATCAAAACCATTTGGGATGTCACAAAGGATAAAGTTAAATTTGGAATCAGCCAATTGGAATGACATTGCCTCGACACCGTCACCAAAGTGACAAAAACAAAGGTTAAGTCCTCTTCTGTATACTACAGCGATCCCCCCCCGCACGGGAACCCCGATCACGTCGTGCAATTTCGAAGTTGGTGCCATTAATCACCATAGCATCCCCATAGCATCACCATAGCATATGTTGGTACCATTTATCACTTACATATGCAGTTGTTCCCTTAAATAGATTATTCATGATGAATTAATCGTTAAACCTGCATTTTATTTTATGTTTTAATGTTAATCTTGTAACGTGTTATGGTAATTTATCCGTTCGTTTATAATCAAGACAGTTAGCATACGTAGTTAATATGAAAATGAGTTAATTTAGACGTTGCGTTCCTTTGATGTCCTGGGAATGAATAAAAGCGGTTGCTCTCTTGAACTACCTTCATATGTGGTATTAGGTAATATTGAATATTAGAAATATTAGAATATTAGAAATATTAGAATATTAGAAAT
>JAHWFP010254851.1:24823-45306 GCA_023313725.1 Lithobius niger
TAGAATATTAGAAATATTAGAATATTAGAAATATTAGAATATTAGAATATTAGAATTATTAGCATATTAGAAATATTGAATTTACGTATTCAAATAAGTTGCTTTTATTTCTGCTTTTCTATACTCCTCTAAAACACCACTGGTGGTGCAAAAAAGAATCAAAAGAAGGAAAAATGAGTTTATTCAGACGTTGATGCCCTGAGAAACAAGGCTTGAGTAAAAGTGGCTGCTGTCTTGAATGTATTACGTGAAAAAATTGTTCCCCAGTAAAAAAAAAATCTACCTCGCCTGTTGAAATTCAGCCAAGGAATCTGATCTCACCGAATAAAACGACTTTTCTAACTTTTCTACGCTTTTCTGCAAACAGCACTGGCGATGCAAAAAAATAGTCAAATTAAGGGAAAACGTTTTAATTCAGACAGTGCCGTTCTAAGATGCCTTGGGATACAAGGACTGCTTAGAATAAAAGCGGCTGCGGCTGCTCTCTTGAAACTATCGACGCTGTGAAAGTCACCCGACGCTGCATGGTCAAATTCAGGCAAGTAAACTGATCTCACCAAACAAAACGGACTTTCTGTACTTTTCTACAAACAGAGCTGGCGGTGCAAAAGGGGTCAAATTAGTATAAATTAAGTATTAATCATATGCATCATCTTCGTATGTGATCTAAGGTTATAAAAATATTGAATTTACACTTTCATTAAGCAAGTCATTTTTATTATTCAAGCATGCTGTCCTGGGATACCCAGGGATACAAAATTTCCTGGATACTTAATGCCCTGGGATGCGTAATTTCATGGGAACCAGCTAGACCGGCGGAAGTTTATGTCCGGTAACTCTTGTACCTACTATAATGATGCTGACGGTTCTGAGAAAATGTGACTTAAGAGACACCCATTTATGGAGGCTAGGAGACTTATTGGAAAGTATTATCTCTAGTGCGTAAAGAGAACCGATAACAACAAATGGTGGACGATTGTCATACTGTTTCAATGTCTGAAGGATTACAACGCAAACTGGCTAACTTTTCAACTACAAATGCATCCATCGAACGGAGCTTTAAAAGAATAAAAAAAGGACTTGAACTGCATGAATGATTCTAGCGTTGGCTTTAATTTATATGATGTATAAATGCAAAATTATATGATGTTGAATCGCATTAAATATGGATCGATTTTTTTGTTTTCAATTTATTGGAAGTAATAATTGTCACTACGTTTTGAAAAGAGGAGTGAATAAAGTAATTCAGTCACACCATGTTTAAATATAATCTGTTTGTGACCTTCTCGCTGACTTCAGTCCATTACTATTTCATGAAAACAGACGTAATTAATCTTTCACTTCATGAATATTGCTGACAACCAGAAGTGAACGTGATTTGCATGTCAAAAACAACCTAATGACTTGATTCATTGCTACGAAATGTTTATTTATTTACCATTGTGGTAAATTTAGTACACTTAAGTTTTAGTTGTATCTATAACAGAAATTGTTAAAAAATTCCAAGTTTTCAGTGTTTTGTGAACTATTAAATGACTGCGTAATAGAAATCATGTAATTACCAGCTGTCCTCCTTGTCCTTATCTGGTAAAGGTGTCATTGTCACTCGCTATGACAAAATATTGCTCGAACAGCATTAATTAGTTTTCATGCCCTTTCAAGTATATACACATTGAAATGTTCGACCTTTTGACGAACATGTAGTAAAATCTTTCAAACATACGAAATCAAAAAAAAATGCGCTTTGAAGCAGTGCTCATGTCAGTTATTAAATACACTATTTATGGGACAACTTTAAATAGTCCAACTGCACGTCTTGAAAAAGTGTTAAACAAAACTGTTAAAGAACGTTTTGGAAATAACGATAAAAAAAAAACTCATGAAATGTTCATAGAAATTAAAACATTGACATTTAGGCAAACAATATGTATACTGTGCTTACTAAAATAAAGTTAAGAATGACTGGAAGATACCCGTAGAGAGAAATGTGCAAAATAATAACTTGTTAAAAAGTTCTGAATTTATAAAAATTATAATAAAAGTGGCTTATCATGTCAAGTTCTATTTTAATTTAACAAGTTTCCAAGGGATATTAGAAGACTTCAGATTATTATCAAAGTTTAAAATATTAACGTTTCGTTTTCCATTCTTTTTAGTGTAAAATATAACCTGGCTTATGTCAATGTAGGCTATTGTACACTCTTTTCCGTAATATGTACAAACAAGTTCACGTAAACTGCGTACATTGTTTCTCTATCTGAATAACTTATTATTATTATTATTACAAAATAGTAGCCGATTTAGATAATTAGGCCTAACAGTCCAATTTCTCTGCTTTCTTTAATTAATAAAGTCATCGAAAAATACTGCAATAATAAGATACGCAGCTTTTTTGAGAAACATCATGTTATCACACAGAAAGTGTGGTTTTCAAAAAAACTTAGTATAACGGATATTCATAAAATTGTAATTGACATAGTGCCGAGCGCCTTACATCAACGTAAATTCATGGATACGTACTTGTTGATCTTCATAAGGTATTCGACAACGTTGATCATGATTATACTGAATAATGGTTTATTGGGTAAGACCTACAACATAAAAAAAAATAACAGATAGGAAAGCTTTGACTGGAATTAATAATTCATGTGGCAATTTTAGTGATGAGATACAGTGGACGTTAGGGGTCACGACGGAGACGACAAAAAAAATTCCGGGCTATTAAAGGCACTGTCGAGGATTGGCACTGGGCTTGTCGCAGCAGTCACCGTGAAGAGGAGATATTAAGGAAAATTGGAAATTAAGCCAACAGCGAAAATCATACACAAGAAATAACGTAGTTCAGTAAGCCACCTTTATGCACTTACGTTTCGTCGGAGTGGCATGACCCGGATTCGAACCAGCTACCCAGTTCGCCCCCAGATCACTTGCATAGCGCCTTAGTCGCTATGGCCACATCCTCAACTGGCTTTCTTGTGTATGATTTTCGCTGTTGGCTTAATTTCCAATTTTCCTTAGTATTATTTCCAGCGATTTATGTCTATTTATTTCTCCTTTATTGAGCCTTGTGACTGTATGATTTGTCTTCCCTATCCATTTCTATGGCCGAGTGAATTTCGGTCGAATGGAGCCCTGGTCACGGTTGTGACCTTAATAACGGGTTCAGTGAGTTATCTTTAAAAGCCAGTTGAGGATGTGGCCATAGCGACTAAGGCGCTATGCAAGTGATCTGGGGGCGAACTGGGTAGCTGGTTCGAATCCGGGTCATGCCACTCCGACGAAACGTAAGTGCATAAAGGTGGCTTACTGAACTACGTTATTTCTTGTGTATGATTTTCGCTGTTGGCTTAATTTCCAATTTTCCTTAGTATTATTTCCAGCGATTTATGTCTATTTATTTAAGAGGAGATATTGGCCCGTCTGCGCATTGGTCACACCCGACTTTCTCACTGATTTCTTTTGAGGGGGTTGTCCTTCCTGAATGTCATAGGTGTCGACAGCCGCTTACGGTCCGACACTTGCTTGTTAATTTTTACCACCTTGATGGTGTACGTCGCTGTTTCCTTCCTCCGCGAGACATAGTGTGCGAATTGGGCTATAAGTCTGTTCTCCTGTCCGGGGTTTTAATTTTTGCAGGAGTTACAGGTTTATGATAAGATCTAGCTTTGGGGTTTGTTTAACATCTCGTAATGTGTGGCGCTGTGGCAACCCGGATCACTGCACTGTGACTGAGGTTGGCGCTAATGATCTGACTGTTGACGCGCCACTAAGCTTCCATTCCCCCTTAGGGGTCCAAGTGGTTTTTATCATTTATGTGAACGATATTGTTGATGTTGCTGAAAATACCTATTTAAAAATTTTTTGGGATGATATTGTTATTCCAGAATTAATCAGAGTTGCGAACTTGCAACAGGATTGTAATTTCATCAAATATTGTTTTATTGAAAATGGAGTTTTTATTATCGAAACCAAATTAGTAAACTAAATTAAAACCCCTACACATGAAAGAAATATAGATAAAGCATTTTTTTACATGTATACTGAACTTTGGCCTGGAAATTGGTTGTTCTTGTTGTATTGCTGTAAATAAGAGCAAACATGTAAAATATCTTTGCTTACTCATTGAGGCAGACTGGACTCTTAAAATTACTTTGAAGCAATAATGTTTAGGTTAAGGCAGATTTTGGTCAGCTCAAACACCTGCAAAATGTGTTGTGCACCCGAAAAAAAAATGTTGCACGGCTAATGGATCGAAAGTCATTTAAGATGTGTTATTAAGATTTTTTAATTTGCTTCACATTTACTATGAACACTCGAAAACAAAGGAGCGTTGCGAAGTTCTGAACATTTTAAAATCTACGTCAACTGCGTGATTTTATTGTAATTAAGAAAAATTTTTGAACCAAGAGTGTTCATAATGATTTTTATAAAATAAATTATATACTAAGAAAATTCTATAAGGTGCTACATTCTTAAATGGAATAACGAACAACGTTATCCGCATCATTACATTCCTTGTATTATTAATTTTTTTACCTGGAGACATTCTAAAGATTAAATACTTCAGCACTCTTAAAAAGGATCTACTGAAGTTTTGTTGTAAAGGAAGGTTGTTTCAGTTCCTGGAAAAGACATTCTTTGAAGGAAAATTATTTATTAGATTCAGTGATTGCACGAAGTTCAATAATGGCGCTGGTGTATTGTATTGTCTTGTATTGGAACAAGTATGTTTGAAATTATTTTTGCCTTGAGATCACTTTCAGCGTGTTTGTTTTTTGTCGTCTTAAATGTCATAGATCTACATGTATGAGAGCTCGTGTCATTTTGATTGTTTTCTATATTTGTATGCTTATCTTCTGTGGAAATAATAATAGTAATAATATTTTTTTACATCGACGTACAAATTCTAGTTAAATTTGCACAATCAGGCCTAGAATAAAGTACAAATAATTCAGTAGTGTAAATTATTATTATTATTAACTTTTTGTTGTTGAAAATGAACTGCAGAAAAACTAGAGAAATGGAGAAATGGAAAAATGCCCAAACTGCAAAATATCTGTGTTTAAATTACAAGGAAAATATAGTGCAAATAGAATCGCGCCAAAACTGCAGAAAAGCTGGAGTTTTTTTTTATCGTTCTTGTGCGTGTTAAGATTTTAGTGCACTTTTTTTGTGATTTATGTGATGCCACGTTGACAGGAGACCATGACAAGTGAATTGTCATCTTGTATTAAATTCTTTCAGTCATCCCTAATGATCATCTACAGCACTCATGCTATATGAACAAATTAATACTATTTGTAACAACTGACCAACGCACATATATCCAAACTGGTTCATCTAAAAAAATACACACGAACTGAAAATTTTCTAGTCCAAATTTTTGAAGGTTTTTTTCTGAAAAAAACTGAAAATAAGGGCCATTTTTTGTATCCCTTATATGACAGATGAAACGCATTATCTGTGCAGTCAAAATCCTCAATTTGAAAACCAGGAGTTTTGCTTCGGAGTATCGGAACTGAACTGAATTTATCTTAATCAAGTCTGAGTATAATGGCATAATAGTAGTAAAAAATACGGACGTAAGCCTTATGAAAACGTTATGCTCTAAAGGAAAATATACAAGAAAAAGACATGTAAGCCATCAACGTTGCACTAATACGTCTTTTTCTTGTATGTGAGCATTAAGTTTTTTTTAAGGTTTTAAATCCATATTTTATACGCGTAGTAATATCTGTTGTTTTTTCTTGTCCCAACAAGACTAAAAACAACAACACGAATGTTGTAATCACCTTAAAATAACTGTTCTAAGAGTCTGGGCCTTTTTAAGCTATAACATTAACAAAAAAATAGGTTCACTTATTTGATCTCTAATGAGAGAACAACAACAAGAATATTATGGTCACTTTAAAACAGCGTTCATGGTCTTTGTTGATATTTACATTTTAAGCAATAAACAAGTTGCTGCAGCACTATCTAGTCTAGTAGTTCCATTTCGTACTTGCGGTTATTTTTTATTCATTTTAACTAATTTTTGGACGCTGAATGTAATGGTGAAATCTGTTTGTCTCTATCTGTTACGTTCCGTAGATGATGGGCGAAATTTTCGGCCACATCCGGCAACTTGTGGGCCACTTCTGCTTCATACTTTCGGTTTTTTTTTTATTCCATTTAACCAATTTTCGGACTCTGAATCTAATGGTGAAATCCATTTTTCTCTATCTGGTACCGTTGCGTATAAATAATGGGTTGACTTGTTGGCTATTTCCGTCACTTGTGGACCATTTCAGCTTCATACTTCCGGGTTTTTTATACCTTAATTTTTGGAGACTAAATCTAATGGTGAAAACCGTTTGTCTATCTGGTACCGTTTCACGGACGATGGGCTTACTCGGCAACTTCCGGTCACTTGTGGGCCACTTTCACCTCCTACTTTCATTTTTGTTTGTTTGTTCTTTTTAACCTATTTTAGGACGGTAAATCCAATGGTGAAAACCGTTTCTCTATTTGGTATCGTTCCGGAGTTGAAAAATGCGACGGACAGACAGACGGACGGGCTAACGAACAAGGTCTTTGCTGTAGTTTTCTCAGCCGTTTCGGGTATAAAGAAGGCTAAAAGTGAAAATCGGTTCATTGGTTCGATGTCTAAGTGACAGCAAAATTTCTCCAACACGAATAACAACAAATACTAAAATAGCGTTCAAAAGGTCCAGGTCCTTTTTGTTACCTACATTTTCAGTTATAAAAATTTTAAATGGGTTTTTTCAAGGTCTAGGTGCGAGCAACATTTCCCCATCAAGGAAAATGAAGAGGTACAAACAAATTGTAATCACATTAAAATAACTTTCAAAAGGCCATCGAAATTACACACGTTTTAAGCTATAAAACGTCAATATCGGTTCGTTGGTTCGATCTCCAGGTGAGGCAAACAGTCCCAACAACAACAAGATATGACCATTCTTTGAAGGCCAAACGATTCGATTGTTGTGATTACAATTTTTAATGTAGTGAAATAGTTGTGACACAACCCGAATTTATCGAATTTCGTTGGTCTATGTCAATTCCGATGGAAACTGTAGGGTTTCAAAGTTTACCCGACAAGAATAACAACAAAAACTAGAGTATTTGTACTTGCATTAAAATAGCGTTCAAAATTCCGTGCTCCTTGTTGAAAACCAGTCATTGGTTCAATTTCTGGGTGACCAATATTTCTCCAAAACAAGAAGAACAACATGAATATTATAGTTATATTAAAATAGCGTTGAGAAGGTCCTAAGCGTTGTTCATATCTAGTTATAGGTATGAACGGCGTGAAAATCAGTTCATTGGTTAGATCTCCAGGTGAGGGCAAAGAGTCCCAACAACAACAACAAACGGCCGTGCTGTGAAGGCCAACCGGTTCGGTCACTAAAATGTTTACTGCAGTGAAATAGCGCCGACACGACCTCACATACTGAGTTTGGTTGGTCTTATGTCAATTCTGTGTAAAACTATAGAGTTTCAAAGTTTGACGATTTCCCAACAAGAATAAGAAAAACAACAAGAATATTGTAGTCGCATTAGAATAGCATTAAGCATAAAATTGTTAATACCTCCATTTTAAGCTATAAAGTTTGAAATGGTTCGTTTGTTTCGATCTCTAGATGAGATCAAAATTTTCTTAACAAGAAGAAGAACAATAACAAGAATTTTGTAGTCACATTTAAATAGCGTTCAAAAGGTCCTTGGTCCTATTCATACTTTCGTTTAAAGCTATAAAACTTGAAAAATGGTTCATTGGTTCGAACACCAGATGAGCGCAGGGTCTCAACAACATAGAAATGGCGATGCTGTGGAGGCAAAATGGTTCAATTAAAGTAATTAAAATTTTTAATGCAGTGAAGTAGTTATGACGCGACCTCAAATACAAAATTTAATCGGTCTATGTCAATTCTGGGAGAAACTATTGGGTTTCAAAGTTCTTGAGTGTAAGCAAGAAAAGAAAATTATTAAAGCCCACAATTTAGTAATTACATGTAAGGAGGAAATTCTTAATTTTAACCAGTGCCTGAAAAATAATTGGTCAATTTAAAAAAATTTTTTAAGCAGCAACAGAATTGTTTCGGAATTTACCCATTATACATTTCGCATTACAATGAATCGTTGTTGAGTTTATTTTTTTTATAATTATTGTATTTGGGTGTTAATGACATACCAGGTTTGATTGTTTGTAAGCATGCGTTGCACAACTTATCACTTAACCAATGAAATATAACTTGACCACCATCAGAATTTGCTATGTTAACTTTTGTGCCAGTTTTTAATTATAAACATATTTCGTCGGTACAAAATAAAAATGAAAAGAAGTTAAGGGCAATTACATGTTTAAAGTCAAGCCAACAGTTGCATAATTTGTGTAGATACCTAGTATACAGACATAATAACGCAAAATGACTGGCTAGGTATAAAAGGTCGAGTTACAATTGCTTGTCAGCAAACATAAGGAGAATATAATGCTCAAGATGTATTGTGTAGTTGTATAGTTTAGAAGTAGTAAAATACATTCTAGGGCCTGTCCATAAATTATGTCACACTGGGCGAGGGGGGGGGGGAGGAGGAGGATTTATTTCGGTAATGTGATCTAACAGATTTTTCAGTATGATGTTCCTTGTGTTAATTTTTAACTTTGTGTAACTTATCCAATTATTCATTTTCTATCAAGTACAGTGTAATACAGACAAATTCCAGGAAAACACTTTGACTCAAAAAGTAATAGCAATTTAATGTAATCGTAATTTTAATTATTACTGTGTGGTAGTGGTGTGAGGGCATTGTAGAAGTGTGATATAATTATTTAGCGGCTGTTTGGAATATTGTGATAATAGAGAGGGAGGGGGAAATTGGTTGTTTCAAAACAGACGAAAAAGTGTGACGTGATTTATGCACGGCTTCCTACGGGTATGAAAGAGAAGCGCATTCGTAATTTTTTACAAACAGCTTACTGAAGTAAAAGTTTATGTCTGTTTAAATTCATACTGCGAAATGATTTATTAGGCATATTCAGTATACTGCAACTTAAGTGAAGTTAAACTGCAGTTTAGCTGAAAAATATGAACTGCAGAGTAATAGAACTGCTAAAAATAAACTACAGTTGGCAGATGAAATGCAGTTTTTTTGAGGGGAGGAGTGAGAAGTAGAAGGTTATGGTACTTTTACTGCACTATTTTTTGTCAGTGTTTCTGCAGTTCACTGTTTTTCAGCAGCAAGTGAAATGTTTTTTTCGTGGCGGCAGTTGCCTGAATAGCATGCCAATATTTCAAGGGCTGTGGCGACTTTCAACAATTTCAGGCAGAGCAGCTTAAAACCAGTTTTAAACCAGTATCCTTTATAAAGGAAATTGGGAAATAAGCCATAAGCGAAAATCACACACTACAATACCGTAGTACAACTAGGAAACAGGCGTTGGGCCTATCGTAGGCGGAGCGAACGGATCTTCATTTCAAACTTATATTTAGTTTTTATTTTAATGACGATACTACATTTGTTAATAATTCTTAAAAATCAGGGTGCAATACTTAATGGGCTTTGTTGGGCTGTTTGCCTTTTGGTGTGACGAACTGCTGTCCTTTGCTGGCCTTTTTCTTATTTTAGCCTTTTTTTAAATGTAGACCTATGTTAGGTGTCATATTTACGTTAACAAGCTTTCGTTTGCTCCAGCATTTAGTTTTTCTTTAGTTATTTGTAGCCTACTTTTCGCAGCCAACACTGAAGACGTGGGCCATCACCGCGAGTAAAAATAAAACAGCACGTAATAAGGCGTTTAACTGCAAGCCAAACTATCATCAGTACGATAGTTTTTAACAATAGTCGGATGATTCAAAAGGTTCACAATACTGCTTTGGTATAAGATTTGACACCGCCACCAACGAAAATGGTGAGCTGGCACACCTCTATCACGTAATGCAAGATAATATATTATTTCCTAACTTGCTATGACTGCAACAGCGATCTCTATTATATAATCTGAAAGAAATAACCATCACAATTTAGGTTTAAAATGTGTTAGCTTTTAGACCTAGTTTTAGGTTTTAGGCCTAATTTTTAGCGTTTAGGCCTAATATTTATCTCCGATTTACTTTCGTTAGTAGCAGCTTACAACAGTGGTTCGAGATTAAGCCTATTCCTTTACGCATTGCAACACGGTTTTGGTCACAGATTAGAGAGCTTAAAACTAAACTCTCTAATCTGTGGTTTTGGTTTCGAGTTTTCACGTTACCGTAGCAACCAGGAATTGAGAGAGACGGGCGTATTATTGTTTCGTGTTTCGTGCTTTCGTGTTTCGTCTGATGTCATTATCGTTTTATAATACCGCTTGGCCTTGAAACGACGATTTCAGGTTTCATATTCGGGATTCCCAACGCTAGTGTAGACGCCACTTTCGTTGCCATGTTGAATTGAATAATCTCCAAGCATTCTTTTTTCAAATGAAACTAACGTGTGTCGGTAATGGAATCCTTTTGTTTTTATGGTTGCGTTTGTTACTGTAGTGCTTAAATGCAAGCATCAAACGTTTTATTTCGTTGAGTTACGTCGAAAAAGATTATTAGCTAGAAAGAAGCAACCAAAATGTAATTTGCCGTGTTTTTTAAAGTTCACTTGACTACCATTAAAATAGCATGGTGTATGCTTCGTCGGAATTCCTTAACTATTCATGACTCCAAATTTACAATGGTGAGTGTTAGAAATAAATTCGAAAATTTTAAAATTTCTACAGTAATAATTGTTCGATTTACGGCAAATTTTGGCTCAGCAATACTAATTAGGGTATGAAATGTTGTACCAAATTTCATTTCAGTTCGATCTTTCGTTTGGGCTCCACCCAGACTTAAAATGTGCAACCAACGGACCAACATTTTGCAATTTGGTGCACTGTGACTGAGGTTGGCGCTAATGATCAAGCTGTCGACGCGCCCTTAAGCTTCAATCCCCCCCCCCCCCCATTTGGTGTCCGTTATAGGCTACGCTTCGCTCGCTCGCTCCGCCAATAAGCCACCTTTATGCGTTTGTGAAGTATTCACTACGTTATTCTAGTGTATGATTTTCGTTGATGTCTTATTTCCCATTTTCCTTCATATTATTAGCATACATTTATGTCTATTTATCAAAATCCTCTGTTTTTACTTGCATTTAAGCCCTTTCATCCACGCAAGCAATATTTCGAACACAATATTTGTGGATGAGTTCCTGTTATTTTTGACAGCTTGAAAACAGCTCGTTGCTTAATAATACGTGTATGGTAGTTATCCCGATGAAGATTAAGACACACGTAGGTAACTCTAATGACACAAACCTATTTGCGCAAGTCTTTATCAGCGCATTCTATTTCGTCTCGTAATTCCCAAGGAAAAAAAATATGTTGGCACTTATTATTAGCAAAACCGAACTGTACAACAACAACAACAAAATAGGCTATCCTCAAAGCAAACCTTCGTAAGGATTCCCGCCAAGCTTTATCGCCGTATGAAACAGTGATACAAACGTCAACAAGTTAATGCCAACGACTAAGACTTCAAATGTTAAACGAAACTTTTACTTCAAAATTACGCGGAAAGTCATTTTCATATATTTCGTACAAACTTCAAACTGCTACACGCTGGATAGAATTTGGCGTTATTTTTCTTTTGATATCATGACTTCATAGGGATAAAATACTTGGTGGGGACTTTAACAAGTTTTGTTCTAAGAAGATTTATGATTTATCCTTCTTTTTTAACTCTGGTTTAGCGCTACATAATTTGTCAAAAGTAAATAAACAAAACCCGCTTCCTTTCTCTTCGCTAATAAAATCGTCACTTGCTGGCCAACGTACCGTTACGGATGTGCGTATAAATATCCGTTCTGCAGTAAAGATAAATACGCTTTTGTTCTACCAGGATGTTCTCCTGCTTTACGAGTAGACGCTTCCCATACACACATTTCACCTCTTGACTGCCTTTTTTGTTTAGAGCTGTGTTCAGATTTATGGTACGGTGCTGTTTTTTTTTCTCCTTCATATCCCGTTGGGGCTGCAGTAAAGCTATAAACCAAACATTACAATCCGACGGCAATAAAATAATTAACTTTGACCTAAAATCGGATGTGTTGATGTCGCGTCAACTAAAAACAAAAAAGTCCTGTCTATTGAATGTAACCTTAGTTGCAAACTTAAAACGAAATGTGAGTGAGTATTTAGGGGTTAAAAATTACTGTAGCGCTATGTATTAACGCGCGGTACTGCAATAAGTCATTGTTATTTTGTACATATAAAAAACCAAAACTGATAAAAGGGGCCGCCAAGTTCCGTATGGTTCGGCCCTTCAAAGGAGTGATATCAACACACCAAAACATTCGCCAAGTTAATCGCACCGCTTAATAGTTCGAAGGTTAACTGAAAACTAGAACATTGCTACTTTGGGTAGCAATGTTCAATTTTTCATTTAACGCCTAAAGTATTATTCGGTGCGATTAAGTTGGCGAATGTTTTGGTGTGTTGATATCACTCCTTTGAAAGGCCGAACGATCCGAAACTTGGCGGCCACTTTTACCAGTTTGGGTTTTGATATATCAGTCCTTTTTTTAAATTGTGTATTCGACTCAACTCCACTACCGTGCAGATGTGTAATAAGTGGCACGTCAACAAGAAATTGGTTTTCCACAATTTGTTACTATCTTTTGCGTATAGGCCGAACCATTCTCAACTTGGTCACCTCTTTATAGGTTTTTGGTTTGGTTTAATTTTGTTGTAATTTGTTTTATTTCGTTAGTTTTGGTGTGTTGATATCACTCCTTTGAAGGGCCGAACTACTCTCAAATATGATGGCCTCTTCACCAGTTTTTGGCTTTGTTTATTTTGCTTTGTTTTTAGAGTTGGTTTATTTTTTGTGAACTGGACGTGAATACATTTTTTTGGCAACGTTGTTTAGATTTATCGTGCTACACTGCTGTGTGTCTAGGCACGCACGTCAGTATACACGTTGTCAATGTCCGAACTTTGGCTGTCTAATGAGAGACGATGCCGACAATACTAACAATGGTTATAACAATATTTTCGTACTTACGCACCATCCCACGCCATCGTCTAACACCCCTAGGCTCCAAACCATAACAGGTACGCAGTTCGTATCGTACTGCAGCCATTAGAACAATTTCTTAGCTGGAAGCCTTCCCGTTATCTCGGTATCGATGATTAATAACATATGGAAATTAACATGGGGATGAGCGGACTAGAATTAGCTAGCTAGCTAGTAGCTCGCTAGCTAGTTACACATTTTCAACGTTATTGAGGGTCAGATTTTGCATTGAAAGCAGCTTAGCTGGCATTCCTACATGAGTTAATTCTTGTCAGGTGGGTCATTGCTCTTGATTTCAACACAATTTAAGCTTTTGTACCGTATTATTATTTTTCCCCAAGTACCTGAAATATGCCCAACTATGCTTCAAGATACTAGACACTGACGCTATGGCGCCGCGCTACAATGGTTTACAACTTTGACAATTGAATTGATGTGATGTTTGTTGTGATGATTGTTGCCTAACTTGGCGCGACACACTAGCGTATGTCTAGATCATGAAAATCGTTCAGTATGTTTATTTATTTATTTGTATGTGTGTCCTTCTACTCCGCTTGAAATAGTGGCGTCAAAATTGGAGACGGAAGAAAGGAAATTTCTCCGAATTTCTGTTTGACCTATTTTAAATTCTAATTTAGGCCCTAAATGCCCCAAATTAGCGAAAAGTGACCGTTTGCAATAATCTGCAAAAATCGCCCAACAATTGCTGACGTCTATATCTATTGTTGACCAATTTCTTTCATGTAAGCCTCGAACATTTAAAGGATTCAAATGGTTTAACAAGCGTTAGTCCTGGCCCAAATTGGGTAGCCTAACGAGGTAGCAACCAGCATCCCGGAGCCAAAGGCTGTCAGCAGCAGCTGTTGGTCGCCATATTGGCCTATGCAAATGGATTCCTCAGGCCAGGGAGCTTGGATTATACGTAGCTTGGATAGGGTGGACCCACTTACTATTTCGCTTTACCGCCAGAATCCGTGCGAGATTTTTGGAGCTACTTTACCATACCACAAACGAAAAAATTATAAAAAAAGAGAAAAAAAAAGGAAAAATAAAAAAAATCACATATGACAGATAAAATTAATTCGATTTATTTTTTAAGGAATTGAGGACATTGACGAATCCAGCAAATCTACAAAACGAAGAAAATTATGAACACCCTCTGATAAACACAATGTTTTCTCATTTATTTGTTCATCTTCTTCAATTTCGGTAAAATTTCAGTTTCTTATTGCAGAAGCAGGAAAATATACTTAACCTGTTAATTTTGCATTCGATCCTTACAATTCTACTTTTCTCTGGCGGTTTCTTGTTTGCTGTAGCCGCCAGCTAGGTAACCATTTTTGCGTATGCCCCCTCTATATAAAGGGCCTTCGTGCCACCGCCAGGCCATTCATATTCCCCCAAGTGTGTCTTCACGTCACTCTGCTCCCTGTTTACACCTAAAAGATTATAGACCTACGAAGTTTTGCCTCAAAGCATCAGCTACAGAAGAAGCCCTGATGGACGACCATTCGTCCTCTTTGCCCTTTTTCGTTCACTCTTAAGTCAATCTAATGGAAAAAAAAAAACCGGTCGAGTTAGACAAAATTGCAACAGAAACTCACTCAACGGTTCTAAACGTAAAAAATGCGATATAAACGATAGCATAAAGTCTACCAATGTCCGGCTGCTTGTTTTTCTGATTTTGACGTCTTTATGACGTGTTTTGGACGTGTAGAAGTACTGCGTCCTCACTATGGGTCTAAAGACTTTAAGGGTCCGATTACCATTTGAAGCCTACTATATGGGCTAAAGTATGACGCAAACCGAACCCTTCTACCTGTCATAGGAAAAGAGTTACCTCGTGATGAATATAGACGTAATTCCCAGTTCATGACGTATTTTGCACGTGTGGACGTATTACGACCTTACTATGAATCTGACAACGATGATGGTCCTAATTTTATTTGAAGTCCTTTATATTAGCTAAAATATGACGAAAACCCCACCCTTCTATCTATAATAGAAAAAAATATGGACTGACGAGTGCCGTCATGTTTTATTCCTATACAATGTGTTGGGCTTCACCGTACGGCACATGAACTGATTTTTGATCACTATAGATATAAAAAGGTATTAATTTACCACGACCAACTTTTATTAATTTTTTCTGCACAATGGCGTAAATATCGTATCTCCTCTCCCTCCCCCCCCAAAAAAAAAATAGCCGACTGGGAGTAAAATCCCTGTAAAATCTAATATGTCGCTTTACATTTTGTAAAGGAAGAAAAATAATCGTATAACAAAAATAAGTGCTCATACCTTTTCTGCTGGGTGCATAAAGAGATGCATAAACTTCCTCCTACACCCCCGAAAGAATATATATTTAAGGCCACTGTATCTACAATACCATTTTAGCAAGCCTAGTTGTTTCTTGTAAAAACAGTGCGACTAGTCAATACGATGGCGTTTAGGTGATAAGCTGGGATTAACATTTTTGATTGTCAACCCTAGCTTCCTGGAAAGAAAATTTCTGTCAAATCCCCTCCCAAGGTCACTCTTGACGCATTATTTAACCAGTTACTGGTCGGTGTGGAAGCACAAGTGAACGTTACTGCAGATCAGCGATGTTATTCATGTGAATCAAGTGCAACAATAGAACACTGTGCTGTGAAGGCTCTCGGTAAGTTCTTGTGATTATCCTGTTTGAAATTCTACAGCTAATATTACTTAGCTTTGCTAGTTGGCTACAAAACTAAACTTTCAATACTTTATGTTAATATACTATTAAGCATTATTGCACAAAATATGCTAATTAACCATTCAGTGTTACAACTATATCGACAAGAGCATTTTATTACTTCAGATGCGTCTATTCGTTTTCCTTACGTCACTGTAAAATGGATGAAGAAACTAGGTGTTTTCTGTGTGATTAAGGAACTGCCAGTGGTAAAGAGGTGTCAAGGTGTTGCAGGGATTAAAAAAGCATACAAAGAACGAAACATTGACCAATTTCCTGTATGTATTGGGCAAAAAATACACAAAGCATGCAGGGCGAAATTTATAAATTTGAAAGCTTCATTCAAAAAAGTAGAGCAGAAAACTGATCTTGCATCACATTCTCGTGTGTTACGTTCTGATGAAAACACGTTCAATTTTAGAGTGATTGTTTATTCTGTTGTAGCGAAATAACGCCCTTTAGTAGGACTAACAAGACGGCATTCCCAGTAAGAACATCAGATTTTGACCGAACCATCACAAATGTTTGAAATGAGCGCCATGATGAATGGGCAGATTCTGTGCAACGACGCATAAACCCTGTTAAAGATTTGCATGCTGCTGATGCTTGATATCATCAGGTCTGTAGCATAAACTTCCGTACAGGTAAACGAATACCATGTAAATTTGTAGGCGGACTACTGGAGGATCCAAGAGGACGTCCAGAAGACAAGGTTCGGCAGGATGTATTTTTTCAAGCTGCTAAATATGTTAACGAAAATGATGACGAACAAACTACAGTAGTGGAATTGGTGGATAAAATGAAAGCATACCTATCGGAAAAAAGTAAAGTCGAACGCTATAGTGTAAAACATATGAAGAGAGAGCTTATGCAACATTTCAGTAATGAAATTATTATATCAAACGTGGGAGGCAAACGTGATGTCGTCACATTCAGAAGATCTGCAGCAAGCGTGTTAGATGGATACCACAGTTTGAAACTACCTGATCTGACCGAAGACAAAAAAAGTCTTATTATGGCAGCAGCTGAAATGATACGCCATGATATTAAGGAAATGGAGATTGACACCATTATATATACGTCCCAGGACATTGAGAATGTAGTACGTAACGTTGTTGAAAGCTTACAATTACTAATGATCGTTTTAGTAACAGGCAAATCTAATGATAAAAAAGTAGCAGCAATAGGCAAGCCGTTATGCAAGCAGTCCGTCCACGTGTGATGCTTACCCCATTACAGTTACGACTAGGGATCCAGGTGCACCATAACACAAATTCCAGATTTCTGGTCGATAATTTAAACCACATGGGGTTTTCATGCTCATAGTCTGAGGTACAGAGATTTCAGCGAAGTGCTGCTGTTGAGACTAATACTAATATACAAGGTTCAATTCCTGGTAATTTTTTGCAGTGTATAGTTGATAATGTTGACCACAACATTATCACACTAGATGGCCGTGGCACCTTTCATGGCATCGGCATCATTGCAACTTCCACACCTGGAATATCAACGCCAAAGAAAGTCCCCAAACAGACAGTGACATATGAAGAGCTTCGTAAGCTAGGACAAATAAACATTAGAGAATATCCGTATCAGTCTAGTTGATTACGTTTAGTGAAGTACCTGCCTATAACAGAAACCACAGAAAAGGTTGATGAAACGGCCAATATAAACATTTTGTGGCTCTATCACGTGTATTGAAGATACCTTCTCCCAGTAGGCATGGAATTTGCCAGTTTTTTCATCAAGGTATACATCCAGGAAAGTCATCAGTTGTATTTCTGCCAATAGTAGATATGTACCCAAGCAATGAAACCTGTATTTATTCTACATTGATGTTTATCACCGACCACGTCAAACAACATGGAATTGCACCGGTTCTTACATTCCATCAACCTGTTTTTTGGAAAGCTAGTGGAATTGTTACTAATGAACCATTGCAAAGCCCTTTGAGGAAAATTGTTCTGAGACTTGCACACCCAGATGAGTTTCTTAGGGTGCATTGGTTACATAATGGCAGGATCAGGCTTGCATGACATCCTAGAAATAATTTATGCAGGAAACGGCGTGAAGCACATGCTTTCTGGTAAGGCCATATCTAGAGCAATTCGAGGTCACCTGATTGTATACCAAGCTCTGTACACAATCCTTGGGACAGCAGGGTTTCAAAGAAAATAGAGATGACAATGACTGCCAAGAAGCACAAGGTATTTTTAAAAGGTTACTGGTACCTCCTGACTCTGCAAAAGCCGATCTGAATTCTGAAGTACTCAAACGCATTGAACGTAAAATATCAGATTTAATATCTATTACAACACTGACAAGACAGCAAAGTTGTGGCTACAGTACATGCATATGGTGGAACTTCTCAGCAAGTACATCAAAGCTGAAAGAACAGGAAACTGGAAATTACATTTAGAAACTGCGAAATATGTTACCTTTTTTTTGCTGCCAGTGGTCATAATTTGTATGCAACGTCAGCACGAATATACTTGCAAAACATGGCAGAGCTGAATAATACTGCTCTTGATGTATACAGGGACTTTTGCCAAGGGCTCCATGTAGTGCGGCACAGTGACTGGTTCTGGGGTGGTTTATCGACTAACCCTGTTATTAAACCGGTGCTTATGCAGAGTGTCAAGTGGTCTCACACATGGACGAGGAATGACAGAGCAACAAAGACTTCTATGGGTGATGTCTCGACCCACCAGTGCCTAGGTTAACAATGGTATGCAAGATTTCGTAGGTATAACTAATGCCACGAGTGATCAACTGTAACCATGTCGGTCACAAGACAAGAGCGAGATGAAAATGATACAAGAAAAGTGCTTGAATTCATAGAACCATTGGACGTGTTTCAGCATGACAACAAGCTTCGAAACATCATTAGTGGTGTTACATCTGATGAATTTGTTAATGCTGAGAGGGCTGAGGAAATTGGGAAAGCTATACTAGATGACATGACAGATCACATTGTCACGGAATATTCATTCAAGAGGAAAAAGCAAGTGAACACAATGAATGCAAAACTTGTGTCACGTACAGGCAGAGATACACCCAACATAGATCCAGAGCTGCTCTTCCAACGACTGTTCCTTTCTGCTCAGACGTATGGAGTAGATCTGCAGCAGCTGTTTTCCTATGAACTATGCATGTATCCTGCTGCTATCTTCGATACCAATGGATTAATGAGAGAGGCACAAAAACCTCAGATAGCTAAATACATCCAGAGTAAGATGGTAGCAGGACTGCGTCCAACTGGAATCATGCATTACGTACTTGATGGGGGATCTTTGTTGCACCGTATACCTTGGGACAACAATGCAACCTTTGAACAAATTTTTGTAAATTACGTAGAATACGTGAGTAAGAAATATGCAAATGCTACTGTTGTGTTTGATGGCTATGAAGATAAACTTTCCACAAAAGTTAGTACCCATGAACGTCGCACTAAAGGTGGTGCGGGACCAACTGTGAAATTTATGCCAGCTACTAAGATAGTATTGAAAAAGCAACAGTTTCTTGCCAATCCTGTTAATAAGAAAATATTCATTGAATATCTGTGTGATAAATTCCAAGCAGCTGGTTGTGTCACTCATCAAGCAAAGGGCGATGCAGATTTATTGATTGTGCAACAAGCAATTATTTCAGCAAAGTCATCCACTACTGTAGTCATCGGGGAAGACACTGATCTTCTAATACTCTTACTTCATTATGTTAATGACGACGATTTTGACATTTTTTTATGCCCTGAACCAAAAAAGAATTCCCGATCAGTAATCGTGTATGACATTAAAGCTACGAAGAAAGCACTTGGAGAAAATACAGTCACAAACATTTTGTTTGCACATGCTTTACTTGGTTGTGATACAACTTCATCTCTTTTCTCAATTGGTAAGAGTGAAACATTGAAGCTGCTGGATAAAAATGAACATTTTTTGATGCAAGCATGTGTTTTTAAGATCCCCAATGCCGCAAAGGAAAGTGTTGCTGCAGCTGGACAGAAAGCTGTAGCTCAGATCTATGGAGGTAAACCACAAGAGACTCTCAACCAACTTCGTCTTCAAATGTTTACACGAAAGGTGGCTTCGTCTTTGATGCATGTAAAGCCTGAGACACTTCCTCCAACAGAAGATGCATGTTTTTTCCATAGTTTACGGGTGTACCATCAAGTTCAGCTTTGGCTTGGAAACAACCTAAACCCTCTTGACTGGGGATGGGAAGTATGTGGGGAAATAATATCTCCATTGAGAACATCCCTACCCCTTGCTCCGGATTACTTGCTGAAGTTTATAAAGTGTGGTTGCAGCAAGAGTAACTGCGAAAATTTCATGTGTAACTGCAGGAAGCAAGGGATGCTGTGCACTGTAGCTTGCAAAGATTGTCGAGGTGTCAGTTGCTCCAATGCTGGCAAACCGGATCTTGAAGAAGTTTATGTTGATGAAGACAATGATGACTGAGGACTTTCAGATTTTGTATGTGAACATGTGTGCTTATATTTAGAGTAATTTAACTGCTCGATGTTTGATACTTATAGTTCGGCGTAAGCTCATTTACAAGTAGACAAATGTAGCTTAACTATTACTGGCCCGGAAGTGAAGTTGTATTTCGCAGTATATCATGATAGGTATTAAAACCCAGGATTGTAATTCTCCCTACTGCCTCGGTTTTTTTTT
>JAHWFP010254852.1:0-11969 GCA_023313725.1 Lithobius niger
GTTCGATTCCCTGTTCAGGCAGTCTGACGTAAGTCAAAAGGTAACGTAAATAGGTTTGCATCTGTCTTTATTTAACTCTTGTTGAGCTCTATTTGTTGAGCTCTTGTTGAACTCTAAACATTATTTGCGCGTACTGTGGGCCAACCCTCACACCAATAGAGCCGCGTCAAGTGACGTCATATTGGCTACGAGACACCATTTGGAGGTAATAGCTACAAGGTGCACTAGATTAAAATGTAACGGAAAAAAAGGCACTTCTAGTCAAGACAGTGATTTGAGAGCGGATTTCTTAGGTTTAAAAGAACGTTATTTTCTCCAACAACAAAAATTCGCGCGTTAGGGCTTAAGAAATCCAGTCTAATAGCATTGGCTTCAATAAGACGACCTTCCTTTCTCCCTCCAGTGCTCCTTGCAGCTAACCCAGTTACTGGCTCCACCATAGAGTTATACACAATAATACTACGTCGTGTCACTGCCCAATACTACGGTGTCAATCCCAGCAAAAGGAAATGTCGTTTATAAGCGCGATTATACAAGCCTCTCTATTACTGTTGTTGTCTCATATTTACCACGAAAAATAAAAAAAAATTGCCAGCCGTTTTTCATATTTCGTCTGCTCGCTCCTTGATTGAAGCCTACTTCCCCTCCCCCAGCCTTATCTCTGTTTCACCTCCCCCCCCCAACCAACCTCGCCACACGCACGCACACAAACACACAGAAATTGTGGGGGGGGGGGGAGAAAAAACTTATTGTTTTCCCCCGCTCGTCGTGTTTTCCTAATTTGTTTAAAGAGCAAAAAATGGTTTTTAAGCTCTTTCTCAGCCGACACTTCTTCGCAAGTAAAGCATATACAAAGAAGATTTCCAAGTAAGAAATTGCGGTCTTAAACTTGTCAGGGGAATGTGACAGGGAACAACGGACTAGGGATCAGGGGAAATGGAACGAAACTGTATTCGACAAAGCTTCGGGTAGATTAAATTGATTACACGGTGGGATTTGGAAACGTGCAAGAACTTCAAATTGGTATTCTTCTTCTTTTGCTATGCCGGGGTTGTTAAGGGGGAGAGTGTACACGGCAGGTAACAAAGAAAAAAATCTAAATTAAATTTGTAATAATTTACCGGCGGCAGAAACGTCAAACTTGCTAAATAAAGAATAAATCACATGGTAAAGGGTAAACGAAATAAACACTGCATTAAAGACTGGCCTTGTCAGAAAACAAGATACACTAATATGACAAAGAAGGAAAATACGACTGCCCCGAATGGGACTCGAACCCACGACTTCCCTTTGACTAGGCCGGGCCCTCTAACCACTGTGCTACCGGGGCGGATTCTGGCTACAAGCTCCAGCCGAGCTAAGTACCAGTTCAGTCTTTCTCAGTGGTGGCCTAGAGATCACAAACATACGCAAGTGTGTGCCCTCTAGGTCACCACTGAAAAAGACTGAACAGCTACTTGGCTCGGCTGGAGCCTGGAACCAGTCCCCCCACCCCACCCCCGTAGCGCAGTGGTTAGAGCGCCTGGCCTCGTCAGCGGGAAGTCCTGGGTTTAGAGTCCCAGACGAGGCAATTGTCTTTCATATCTTTCTCAGTTTAGTGTATCTAGTATCATCACAAACCAAACTTCGCCAAACTTGCTTTTAAAATATAAAACAAACACGAAGCTGGGGAAGAAAGATTTGAAAGTGACCGAAGTTTCACGCCTTTCTTCTGCCCCCCCCCCCCCTCCCACACACACACACTCCATCCCCAACTGAAAGTTTCCTTCTCAACGAACAGACTTAAGTATCAATGTGCCATAGATTAAAAAGTTAACCAGATTACCGCATCTTACCTCTTCCAAGCGTACGTGGGACCCTAGCGGTAGTTACGGCTACTAATACCTCTGATAATGGTTCCCTTTGAAGGCAAAACATTACCAGAAGTGTTAGTAGCCGCAACTGCCACCAGCACCCCGCGCACGTTTAGTAGAGGTAAGGTGCGATATCCAGTTAACTGTCTAATAGGGTTACGCGTTTGTAAGAATGGGTAAACGATTTGATCAGGTCGACAGTCAGTATTAAAGACTGGCATTGTGAGAATACAAATACACGAATACAAATACACGTCTACCTTTTTCTTTATGTATCTATATATATTTAATACGCTTAGGTTGCGATGCACACAGCAAACTCAACAGGATGCATGGAGCAAACCCGACAGCCAGGCAGGTAGGCCGGCCGCTGAGCCTGCAGGGGAAAATTAGACCGCACAATGGGAGAATGTGTATGGGGTGGTGGAGGGTGGGGTGTTCTGGGGGTTTGCTTGCGCATGCGGTAACCAGCTAGACAGGCATATGTTACGCTGGAGTACATCTAGTTGTTTATAAATGAATGATTAAGCTTGAGATTTTGAACGACAAATGTGGCGTTTTAAATTTGTGTCGCATTTTTAAACTATTCCAAATACAAAAAAAAAAATATAGGGGAAGGGCGGTTGGGCGGCGATCACCACCGGGGTCACAAGTTTCGGGGACAATGTTCTTTCATTAAAAATGGTAACTGAGGCGATGTACACTGATTTATGACAATGACAGGCCTTTTTTAGCTGTCTTAAATACAAAAAGACGAATTATACTCCGTTGCCTACACTATTTTACGAATAAAAAGAAAGAATTTACCTATTTTAGCGTCATTTTTTGCCACTCGACGCCGTTGTTAGCAACGTGTGTTACCTAGCTACAGTGTCAATAACTCCTGCAGTTTTTACTGTGTTGCAAATGGTGCATCTAACACCGCCCGTTGGTACTGATTGGTCTCTCGTGTATGCCCATGCCACACCAGATTATGTTTCTTCAGTTACATTTTTTCGTCCACTGGCTAACAAACGCTGATATTTGTTCTCTTCGCTCACTCAATCAGCGCATCGTGTGATTCATATGACTGAGCCAGCAATTCGTTGATGGCATTAGTCAAACTATCCGAATGTGTCTCACGATGGTAAAGCAATATTTATTGGAAGGCGTGATGGTTGAGTTCTTTGTTTTTTTCTTTGTTCGAGCTGGCTAAGATCCTACACCATCATCTTGAAACTCGAAGTCGGCTCAAAACTCGACACTCTACCCCCGAAACTCGACTCGACTTGAAAAAGTTGAGCTTGTACAGCCCTGATATTTTCCGGGTCTTGAAGGGCTATTCACCGAAAATTTAGTGGCCACATTTTCATTTCCTCTGGACCCTCCCCTCTTCCATTGATCAGGACCGGGAACTTAGAATGTGGCTGCTTTGTCGAAAATTTTGATCGTGCAACTATTTTTTGGCTACTTTTTACAACTGCTAAAACCTGCTACAACGTCTTGGTACTGTATATACTTCGTTTTTCTTGTAGTATGACGTTGTCTAGTTGTACGTTGAGTCTCCGCCATTATGGGGTGTCCATCCCTTTAGGAGGCACACCTCCCTTGTTATTCCCTTGCTGGCCGCCAGGGCCCTCTTGTAGTTGGATTTGTGGTCCACCGCCTAGTGGGAGCCACCTATGAATAAACCTGTTAAGGGCGTGTTGGGCATATGGCCAATACTCTTTATCTTGTCACTCAACCCCTGAGTTCTTATTGATACCCACGCTCCTGGGAAGGGGTTCATACCCTCGCAACGTAGTAGCCTAGTTTTTTAGGTTAGGAGTTGCACGTAACGTAGCAGTGTAGGGCAATGACACGACGTAGTATTATTGTATATAACTCTATGCTGGAGCCTTAATGGGTTAGCTGCAAGGGGCGCTGCGGAGAGAAATAGAAGGGCGTCATACTGAAGCCGATACTGTTAAGGCTGATTTATTAGACCTAAAACGCGCGATTTTTGTTGTTAGAGAAAACAACGTTATTTTTATTCTAAGAAATCCGCTCTTCCGTTGTTTTCCCCTCCATTTTTATGTAGTGCACCTTGTAGTTATGCCCTCCAAAACCCATACTCGGAGCTAATATGGCGCAAATGTCACTACTCTATAAGGACGTAAGGGTTAAGAGTCTCTTTAAGCTTTAAATTAAATTACCTTTTTAAATAGCGCACCGCCTCTATAGATTATTGTTTTTAAAGCAAAAAACAATCAGGGAATGTGCTTGGCCTTCTTATAGCTATTTTAAAATTCCGTATATTGATTAACACGTTTCGTAATAACCGTTGTTATCGTATGAAGTTTTCCTGAAAACCACGACGCCTGGCGGCGGCATTCTTCCTTGTTAAAACTTTTATCGCTCCGCCATTATTTTAATGTCGGCTCGTTCGTGGAAAGTGCTTAATTATTCCTATAAGTGGTCTGCTTAAGAGCCGCCCCCTTGTTTGGCTTGGCAAGAAATAAATTGGCCAAATCTTGGTCGCTGGAATGGAGGAATTGGCGAAGTCAATTATTAAAGGTGAAATCCCTCAAAACTTAAAGGTGTTTTCGGCAAACTTAATCTCTTAAGATTGAGAAGATTATCAAGAACTGGTAGACAGCAGAACCCAAGTAGCTGGGTGGTCCACCTCAGAATCCACAAGCAACTTAGATGGAGTTTGTCGAGTCCAGGTTTGACGAGTAAGTTCTTTAAAGACAGGTCGTCAACAAGTTTTTCTGGGACAGTTTTGAGTTCATGGTCCTAACTCTCGTAATGCTGCGAAGATTCACCCGAGTTTTAATCACACCGAAATTAGGAACTTGTCTCAGAAAATAAAGCCGAGAGCACAACAATAAGAAAAAAAAAACATACTTATATTTCGACCACTATGGTGTGGTCATCCTCAGCGATGTAAAGGAGCCTACTTTTCCATACTCCAGTCCCCTAAGGCCTGCGGATCTGAGGGACTGGAATGTGGAAATGTAAGCTACCATACCCCTCTGTAAGGTTGACCACTTTTTTTTTTTAATATGCAAAGTGATCAAGCCCAATAAACTCACCCCCCCCCCCCCCTCCCCCCCCCCCCCGGCCGCCCCATCAGTTACAATGTCGACAAATGGAGCGAAGTGATTGCAAACAACCTGTGTTGCATTGGCGACAGCGTTATTTTTTCTGTTGCGTCATCGAACATTGTTTCTTTGTCCATTTCCTTTTGTAGCGCGTCGCTGGATGGCGTTGACGGCGGTACGACGAGCGGTTTTCCGACTCTAAACAGCAGACAAAGCAGCTGCAAATTTGAAGAATCCCTGTTGGAAAGCATCAAATTTGAGTCCCTTTGAGAATTTTAAACGCGCATTACATCCGTCTAGATGTTTACTAACGATGCGGCAGATTTTCGCGCTTCGGAAACCACTGGTGAGCAAATAGGTGAGCAGCTCACACCACCTGTGCATTTTATCACCTTGATTATTCCTCAACAACATGTTCGATTTTATTTATTTTTTGTTAAAGCCAACTCTGTGTGTAACGCTAGCAATGTACAAAATTTGGTTTAAATTGGTGCAGTGGTTAGTTAGTCATGCGGATACAATGGTTGCATTGGAGTGGATTTAAAAATGGAGTTTCACTCCAGTGAAACCAATTTTGAATTTCCTTTTAGTTGATTCACTAGTGAAAGGCGCCTTTTCATCTTTTCAACTCGTAGATTCAGCACCGGTTGAATCTTCCAGCTATGTAAAGAAAATAGCGGTAAATTGAAAATGGAAGCAGCGCCGCGATTTTCATAACTAAAACGAGATCACGTGACCCACATCAGCCTATTGGATGGCGGAGAATCTGGACGTGGATGCTGTGTTTAGAATATGGGCAACGCGATCGAAATGGTAAATGGCGCCTTCAAGGAGTGAACAACACGCTAGGAATAAATTCCGAACATATTTACGACACTGTTTTTTACCCTGGACTTTGAGTCTTCCCTCATGATAAAGTAGTAATAGCTTCCAAGGGTTAAACATTGTTTTTAAAAAAATAGTAGTAGTAATAGTTATTCTTGATCTTGGTAACTGTCAACAACGTATAGGTAGCCTTTAACGAGGGCTTAACGAGGGCCTTTAACGACTGCCTCACTGAGGTTATTGCCAGCAGAAAACAACCAACCTTCAAGTTAAAAATGGTTCCCGTTATTAAAGCGTTGCTTTAGCCAGTTAAGTCTGAAATGTCAAAAGTTCGAATTTAAGCTGCTTGCGGCAAGTTAATAATAGCGCCCTCTTGCACCACCCCTAATCAGCAATCTCATTACTGTTGCTACGTGCTGTCATGAGGGTTCTGTATTACGAATAGGGGTGGAGCACTTATACTGCAGATCAACCCAACTAGTATAGTATCACTTGTAATTCTAGTGAACTTCACGTAAAAAAATAAAACGGCACCGACCCCTTTAATTCTTTACCACATTTGAAAGAGCAATTGATCAAAATAGTACGAGTAATTCACAAGAATAAAACAAACTGTAAATAACAATGTTTCGGTTCTGATAAACACCATCTACAGCATAAAAAACGTTAGATGTGCATGTGACGAAAAATAACAAAGTGGGAGAGCTAACTATTAGACTGAACAAATTCTTCAAAGGGAAGCTGGGAAACTTTGGGGTTAAGTTAGGGTTAAGAGGCTTAACAAAAAGGATTACTTTAGGTTGGGGGGAAAAGAGCCTAACCAAAAATTGGGCCTACTATAGGCCTAACAGTCAAAAATTCCCCTAACTAGGAGACCTAGCAGGGGTTGAGGGAGGACCAGCCAGTTGGCTGGCCCGAAAGCTTTTTGATTTTCCATGCTGCCCCTCCCTTGCTTAAAAACGTTTTGGTAACCCCTGACAACCGCGAAATGGCCAGGGTAATATGGGTTATAGAAAGTTCTAGAAGGTTCTAGAGGCAGGAACCGGAAATATAATTACAAGGCATAGAAAATGTCCACCTATGTAAGATTAGACACACAAGACTAAGATTGGCCATTGGCCCCAGCAAACATGCAAGTAAACAAGATTTGCGACAGCATGCGTGAGTGTACCTCTACTCCTCTTGAACCAAGGCACCTACAAAGATGGCAGTACCACCGTACGAAAGATACCTAAATTGCGTTTCTGTTAGGCCTACTTTCGTCTCTGTAACTTGATTTCATGATCCTCAAATACGCGTAAAACTGCCCTGAAAACTGCTCATGAGAGGAATGTTTGTGTTCCTTTGCTGTTTTGACTTCGGAACAGTTAAACCTTACCTTGCTCGTCAATCGAGTTCGTTTTTGTTTTATAATGCCGTATATTTACAATGATGTAGTTGAAATTCGTCGTTCACCAATTCCTATCGCTGAGGAATAAGGTGAAAACCACTGCGTAAACCACTGGAAGAATAAAATTGAAGGATTCGTGAAATTTGGTTAAATGCTTAAAACGCCCAGAAATATGCAGACTGCTTCGCTCACTCAATCAGTGTTTATTAGCCAACCAGAAATAAATGAACGCACAGGTATAGTTTTCGATGCACCGGTTGCAACATGGGGAGATGGGGAGTTGTTTTATGAAACAGCCAGCGTAGCTAGCCTTGAAATCCTGATGCAACCTTTGCAACATGGGGGTGGCGGGTTATTTTATGAAACAGCTTTAGGCGTAGTATTTATTTATTATAATAGTTGTGTCACAGGTTAGAGGCAAATTTAGGCGCACACAAATATGTGTTTCAAAGCATTGTTCTCCTCAATACGGTTGCCTCCTTCCTGGAGGCAAATGGCGTTACTGTTCCGGCGCCTTTGTGGTTGACGAAAAAAAAAATGAAGAGCTGATGGTAACAGCTCAAAACTAAAACTTAACGTTTCCCTGATTCCCAAACTGCAATGAGAGCTTTGAAAGAAGTAATGGAAATTGACTCGGTTCTTTTCAGCATTCATAATTTGCTTAATTAAACCGTAAAATTAAAAAAAAAGACACTTCTGAAACGAGAAAAAAAAAATCTGAAATTGAAAAATACGCTTTTTTCCGTGGGTGTTGGTTTGTAATGTTTTTATCGGACAACTCCCACGTCCCATTAACAGCTCCAATCAATTTTTAGTCTAGACTTGGTTATTGAAAAATAATATTGTTATCGACCGTTTTTTCGGGTACGGTGAAAGATTAAGCAAAAAATAAAATGGAGTAAAATAATAATAGCTGAGCGAAGATTTTTAATTAAAAATCGTGACGCGTGTTAATCCATAAATCTTGCATTAAAAGGATCGGGGAATGAATTAAAGCTAAATAAAGAAAAAGAAAGAGAGAGGAAAAAGCATGGAAAAGTTCAGAAAGGTCACGAAATGCAAAAAGATTGGAAACTGACTGAGCTTTGATCTTCTGTATTGTAGGAAGCCAATACGGTGTAGAAAACAATTTGAAAATAAAAACGAACTCTTTTGATGTGTAAGGTAAGGTTTAACTGACCCGAAGTCAAAACAGCAAAGGAACACAAATACACTTTCTTTAAAGGTTTCCGATACTGCAGTGTTGCTGTACTGTTTAGTCCACATGAAACCTTACTGATGTGGTCAAATGTTTTTACCATTTTTACTGCCGCACCAATCAGCTAATGATTGGTGCATTCTACTTACCTAAACGATATCGCTGGAAAATGTTTAAAAACTAATCATCTTAGTGTGCGTGCGCTGCTCTTCAAGTAATTCAGGGTTCGTTTAAGTCCTTGAAAACTGGAAATGTCCTCGAAAGTAATAATGAAATTCAATGCCTGGAAAAGTGTTTGTAAATCTTGAAAAATGTTATATTTATCCTCAGTAGGGCAACGAATGGAAAGTAATCGACGTGACTGAAGAACATTGAAAACTTTAGCCAAGAACGTAGTCAAGTGTGTAGCCTCACATTATTCTTCCTTTGTTTTGGTATGACAATTTTTGAAATTCGGGCTCTTGCTTTAATTGTATTTACGAGTATAATATACAGCAGTACGGTTTGACGTGGACTAAACAGTACAGTAAATATACCTCTAAAGATACAAACTCTGCTATGTATGTGTAAGAATCAAGCAAAGTAGAACCAGAATAACATGTAAACAAACCGGCCTTCAATCATCGACTGTTCGTACCCACCACAGCCTTTTCCGTACACAGCTTCAACAGGTAAACAAACCACATTAAGGGCGCCCGCGCACTGAGCCGCCAGGTCGTGCGGCCAGTGGTCGTGGCGGCCAAAAAACGCAGCGACGTGCCGCGCAACCACATCCGTTTTTCATTGATAATTCTCGATCACGTGGTAAAAAATGAATACGGAGCAAGTATGGTCGCCCTGTGGCCGCCTGCATGCCGCCCGGAGCCCAGTGGCCGCGGCGACAGGCTAGCCGCTGCGGCCAAGTGCGATTTGTTACATACACCGAAGCATTCTCGTTGGCCGCAGCGATCAGGCCGCTGTGTGCGCGGGGGGCCTTATAAATAAAATGTAAACACTGGTACCTCAATATTCCTAATACTAAATATCTTAGCATTCAACTAGAATTGTCAAATTGGTAAAATGTAATGCATTAAAACATGTATATAGATGCGCCGATACTTTTTTTTAAGGCGCACGAACCCAAACTGGGTTATCTGCCCCACAACGTCGAGAGGGACAATTTAGCTGGAGATCCTTACACAAAAAGAAACAGTGTTTACAAACAACTGCCTAGAGTGTCATGGCAGGTTCGACAGTGACGTCATAAATAGCCATTTAAATTTCATTACATTTTAAAGTGACTTCAAAATCAATCCATCACGCATTACATGAAATATTTTATTTTTTTATTATTTTTTTTTAATTTTGCTGGTGGTGCTTTGCTTGCTTCTTACTCCTACTCCCAGCGAAAAATTTTAGTCGTTGCTGTGTATATGTTGCCTCAGTAGGCCCGGACTTCCAGGCCTAGGGCCGAAATGCCACGACGTTTTAAAAATTCCTCCCCAAACATAATCTCCGGGAGGGGGTATTTGAAATTATAATTCCTTTTTAGTACGCAACAGAACCCAAGTTGCTAAACTTGTGTATTTTTTTTACACATTGCGGGTTTTTGCAGTGCAGCACTGCCTCCCAAGTGCTTTTATTTGCATTTTTGCACTATTTTACTCGTGCATTTTAGGCTGTATTTCATTTACGTGTTTAGTTACTGATCTGTAGCATTGCTAGGCTAAACCCCTAATCTGACTAATCGCTATCGAAAAAACTGTTTAATCGCCACCGAAAAACTGAAAAATCGCTATCGAAAAAAAAAATGAACTAATCTTGGCACGCTTCGACTCCCCTCGTTCGTCGATCTGCTTTATAAGTTTCATGGTGAACAAGAGCAGAAAAAAAAGTAACAGATTCCAGGATTTTAAAATTGGTTGTAATACAGATGGAAACTCATTTCCGTTGCCTTTTGGACCTAAATTTCGAGCTGACTGAAATTAGAATTGAACCCACGACGTATAAAATCAATGACCAGAGAAACAGTAGCGGAAATAGCTTTGAATTATTTAATATTAATTGATCCCTATCCGTTTCCATCTAGCAAGATATAATATATCTTGTAGCTACACGTGCAATAAAAAAAATTAAAAAAATTAAAATTTTGCTCAACCCAACAAAAAAAAAAAAAATGGACGAAAATGTAACTGCAGGGCCTGTCCGGGATTTGAACCCGGGACCTCTCGCACCCGAAGCGAGAATCATACCCCTAGACCAACAGGCCATGAACAATCGTGCATCCAAATGGTTTTTAGGCAAGACGTTATCAAGCTAAAACTAGACGAAGAGACTAACTTGGTTTAACATCATCGGATAAAGCTGTTCAGGTTATTTTTTTCCAGCTTTTTCAAAGCCTTTTCAGGCTTTTCCAAATTTGTTTCCATTCTCAGAGGTAGTCTAATGGTTTCAAAATATCTTATTTGATTGACCTGCACTCGTTTACAAATAATTTACTCACATTTTTGTATAATTTACAAAGTTTTAAATCTTGCACTCTTTCTCGTCGATGGAAAACCGCTTTCGGAAAACGTTTGGCCACCTAGCACTGAGATGGATGACCCTACATAAGTTTCATATTCAACCGTCCGTGGGCTTATTCTATCATCTTCATCATGATCTCGTAACTAGGAAAAAAAATATGCACAATTTATTTGTAAATATTACTGTTGTGATTAATACTATGCCTGAATTTTAATTTATAAATAATAATAATAATAATCTGCTTTATTCGAGTACAAGTTGTTCTGTACAGGCACGAAATTCATACGAATTTGTATGTGCAAAGCAATGTTAAACTTTAGACAATATAACTAATTAATTTTTTTCTTTGTACAATTCATTAATATAATTTCATATAGTATAAATAAGAACAATTAACACTGGCGATAGCCAGTGTTAGTAAGGGTCGACCTAGGACCTCTGTGTTAAACTCTCAACTTTGAGAGCTTATAACTCCGTCAAAAGTAAACATATTTAAACCAAATTTGGAATCTAGCCTTGACTAGTAAAGGCCTGTCTGCAGTCCAAAAATTGTGAAATTCGGTCCAGCCAAACCTGAGATGCAGACAAGGGCCAAATAGACAACTTCTTGTTCAGCTTCTTCTTGTTGTTGTTGTTCTGGGGATACTTTCGTCTGTCCTCTCTACAGGTCAAACCATTTGTCCTATAAAGCTGGTTCTTAGCTCATTTTACAGGTATTGCTCTGTAGATGTGCCCTTTTCATAAGGCCTTTTCTAATTGGTCAAGTGGTTCAGGGGTTACGGAGCTCTAAACCACCAGATTTATTGTTTTACATTGTTTTAAACATTGTTATTATGCAACAATACCAATTAGCAAACATCAGCTGCGAGACATAGACTGAAGATTAAAGGATTTGTTTCTATTGTTAACATTGGCTATAGCTAGATTAGTGAGGGCAGCCTAGGGTCTCTTGTGTTAAACTATCAGCTGTGACCGCCAACTGCACTGTTTTACAGTTTAGCTGCAATTCTAAAAGTAACACGAATTAATAAACAAAAACGGAACGTTAAATGTTTAGAGTAAGGATCTAAAAGTCAAAACCTAGAAGGAACACGGACAAGCTTTGACAGTTAGGGTCTAGGTGTAAAATTTTG
>JAHWFP010254852.1:12069-25323 GCA_023313725.1 Lithobius niger
CTTACTACCCGGTGGTCAGCAATAAATACATTTTCACGAAAAACTGGAAATCATCCTACAATGACCCATGTGATGATCAAGTGGTAGTATGGTTATACGTTTCCTGCTTTGCTTTACGTTGAAAATTATTTTTCAATTTAGTAACATGCCAGCATATTCGTAGCAAACAGCATTATGGTAATCCTCTACCATAAATCTACGAAATATAATAAAAATTCTAAAGCATCAAAAGACAAAATGCCAAACTTCACAAGAAAATTGTGTTATTAAAGTTCCAAAACAATATTCTAAGAACAAAGAAAACCTGCTACAACCGTTCATACACACGTTCAGTCCGAAGAGACTAGAACTAATCTAACCACCGGTTCTTTCCAGCCTCTTACTGACAAAATTTTACACCTAGACCCTAACTGTCAAAGCTTGTCCGTGTTCCTTCTAGGTTTTGACTTTTAGATCCTTACTCTAAACATTTAACGTTCCGTTTTTGTTTATTAATACAAATAGTACACTAACATAAAGATTTGTAGAAATTGTTCAAAATTACACAAGTTCCCAGTATATTATTTTAGCTCGCATCAATGTTTAGTATTCAACTTTCATTTTCATGATAAGTAAATTTAGTCAGCTTTAATTAACCACTCCTTAACCATTCTCTTTACATCCTTTTTGTTAGTTAAATTTCTTAAGTCAGCCGGTAAATCATTCAATATATTTGGTAAAACATAATTTAGTCCCCTCTTTCCATAGTTATTTCTCCAACGTGGTAATTCCAACCAATTATTATCATTTCTCATACTTCTTTTAAGTTTAATTTTAAATTCTTCACAATGATAATATTTTGTTATTTATATCCATTTTAAGGTTTTATCAATATTTAACATACTGTAGTAGCTATATATTTCTTTGGCAATTTTTTATTTTTAATTTTTAAATAAAACTTTTATTGCTTTTATAATAATAATAATAATAATTTTATTATTCCATTACAATACATATATGTACATATACATATACATACATATACATATATGTATGTACATATACATATATGTTCAGCCATACAAGCATTAATTGCTTCGGCTGACATAAGGCTCGTCAAAATAAAAAAAAATAAAAAAGTAATATACACTGTAATGCTCGAAGCTATTAATTAAAATAGCTTGTGTGAGAACAAACATACATCTTGTTGAAATTAAAATTTACGTATAATTTATCATAGTTATTAAAAGGTTTGAATTTTAAGAATTTTTTTTTATATTTTAGACTTCAAATTTCAGAATTCAACACTTCGCAATGGGTTTATTTTCTTGTAAGTTTAACTTTTCATTTCCGTTTTAATTCAGTAATATTCTGGTAATTCATCATATTTCTTGGTAATTTATTTAAAATTTTTGATACGTAGTACTTTTTATTTCTTTTCCCATATATATTATTTCATTTTGGTATTGTGTATATTGGCTTATTCAATCGGATATTTGCTATTATTTGCTATTACTATGTAATCTCCAAGTTCTATAATTCTATGTATATTATTAGTCTTGTATAATTCTATTGCTTTTATTCCTTCCTGTTTTTAAACAATACTTTGATCATTTTATTTAGTGTCCTTTGCATTCTTTCTATTAAATAGTCTGATGTAAAACCATACAATTCAATACCGTACCGTATGATACTTCCTATCCACGCGTCATATATAATAATAATAATAATAATATTTTATTTCAACAACAATTTACATTGTATGTTGCTCGAAGCTGGAGTCCCAGCTTGTGTGAGAACAAAGATACATCTTATTCAAAATATTACTTATTTATTATGCTAAACAACATTTCGCCCCATTGCTTTGATTTTTCATGTTTTTATAAGTTATTTGAAATTTAAAACAATTATACCATGATGTTACTCAGTATTTAAAATGATTTATATACATCTAATTTGATTAGTTTGTGTGGTAAATTTTGAACTTATTATTATACAATTGAAGTATATTGTTTAGTCCATAATTCTTTCAATTTTGGCTTTAATTCACTAATATTTTGGTAATTTAACATATTTTTCGGAATTTTATTAAAAATATATGGTATATATCATTTTTTTTTCTTTTCCCATATGTGTTATTCCATTTTGGTAAGATAAAGCTTGGTTTTATTTATGTTCCTTGTTTTCTCTTTACAATTACTATTTTTATGTTTATTTATATAGTAGTTTTTGTCGCAATTATGTAGTCTTTTAATTCTGAAATTATAAAAATATTATTTTCTTTATATAGTTCATTAGTCTTTAACTTTCTATTGTTTCTATAATAATAATAATAATAATAATAATAATAATAATAAATCAGATCTTGGCTACTATTGACAGAATCAAGAATTAGATAACGGTCAGATAAAACCTGGACTGTCGTTTTTGGTATGGTGATTCGAGAGCATGCTCATCAAGGCATTGGTACGAGCCGACACCCGGAGTTTCATTCTCCGGCAGTGAGTTTTCGGCAGTTCTGATTGGGGATCTTGCCATCTTTAGCTGTGTCCAATGTTGGCCGTGTGCCTTTGTTTGATACTTGAGTGTATGGACAACAAGCTGAAATTCTATAACCTGGTGAAGCAAATTAGGAACAACTCTTGTAAACCTTTTTTTTCTTTCTTATTTTGAAGTCGGCTAGTAATCGGTCAGATCAGCGACTGGTCCGAATTGAGTACGACAAAACTGTCAAATTATTCAAGAGTTAGGGTAACTCCGTGTTGCCACAATTCCGGATTACTTCAAACACTTTTAGAGCGAATTAAGAAACCGGAGTTGCTGAGCACGCAGGTCAGTGTTTAACAAAATCCAGGAATTAATGCGACTCCGTGTCGGCCCGCGTCCCCGCAAAAACGTATCTTAAAGGCAGCTTTTGAAATACCTTGGTCTTGATGCCTTAGAATTACGGAGGTTGCATGCTGACCTATATCTTATCTTTGCTATATTGAGGGCGTTTATGGATATTGGTTCACATTCATTCTTAAAAATCCGTGGCAATACCTACACTCGAAGCCACCCGTTTAAACGTAATGTCGCCATTTAGAAAGGACTGTACGAAATACTTCTTTTCAAACCGTGTGGTAAATTCGTGGAACAGCCTTCCATCTAGGGTGGTAAACTCAATCAGTGTGAAAATGTTCAAGCGAAACCTCTAAAAAGATGTCGACCTAACTTCCTTTCTGAAGTGTTTTTGATGTATTTGTATTGTCATGCTTTTTTGTTTTCTTTTTACGACTTACTTACTAGAGGGACTGGTTTTAGTGGATGACATTCATCCCTTCCAGTTTTTCCTGTTGCCTACTCTTTGTGGTAATAAAATCTTACCTTATCATACTTGACAGAACTAAGCAATTCTAAATTTAAATACTGCCCGATAATAATTTTGTATAGTACATTAATTTGTTACTTTCATTTAGCTTTGTAGGGACGTTGTGTGATAACAATCTCCACCATTTGTTACTCATTGTATATTTTGTGCTCCCGTTTAGCATTGCAAACTACAGACGAACAATTTCGTCCTTCAAAGTCTATCAATTTAAAGACGAACTTCAACTGCATCGTACTAACAAGCGCCGTAGAAAAAAAAAGATCCTCCGTGACCTTTAAAGCGCCACGCTCGAGCGCTTTAGCGAGAACACGACTTGGGTGATATTTTGAAAAAAATTATCCAGCGCAAAACAGCTCACCTTCTAACCACTTTCCTTTCCCCAAGGTGAATGAACCCCGTCAAGAGAAGATTGATTTTAATCCTTTCTAAAAGAAGCCAGCCAAGTCTGCTTCAGACTGCTGCAGCCTGCTGCTCCTCCGACTGACAAATGTTGCCGTTAACATTTCAACCTATTCCTGCTCCGCCCTTCCGCCGCCATTACGCGTTCTATCCCCCACAGCAGTCCCGCATCAACGGAGCGCAAGGTGATGGATTGGCGTCAGTCAGGCCTATTTTCCTCCTATCATCTTCCGACACACAATATAGTTCTGAGCTGACGACGTCGTAATGGAAACGTCTTTTACGATCTTTTCTTCGTTTTCTTCTTTTGAAAAATCCATTTATGAATGAGTGAATGAATGAAGGAAAACGGAATGTAGTTAGTGAAACATGTGCTAAAGAGCGAGCAAGTTCGAGATCCGATTATTTTGTGGATACGTGGGGTTCAAACAAATAAAGCTTGCTCCTGTCAGCGAGGATGGAAGCAGAAGTTCATAAAAAGCCAGCACAATATTTTAATTTTCGACAGTACATTGCTGTCTTGGTCACCTAGACAATAAAAACGCAATACACTAATGAACAGTGAGAATAAACAAAGCCTACAAGTTCCATGTCGGGCAATACTTACAGTAAACAAAAGATGTATACAATCCATCTTGAAACCCGCACCTCTACACATTATTCATTGGAAGTGAGCTAAACACGTCTTGCCATTCTTCCATGCTTGTAAAATTCTTTAAAGTGTTGTTCATTCCTCTGCGAAGCTTAGAAGTACTTTCCAACACATTATGGCAGACTCTAGCAGACTATATCATCGTATCTCTTTCTTCTACGCAAGCAACTTTGTTTAATTGCAACTGCGTATAAAATCCACCGATTCGTACATGTAAGCCTAATTTATCTGTTTTAGCACCAGTGGTCAGAATCTATCATTCCATGGGGACATCAATTGGCACTTCGAGATAAGAGTGGCCGATGTGAATCTTCGGAATCCTGTGATTATTCACCCTGTGAATCGTTGTGAATCTTCTACACTAACTAAGAGTACGTACTGTGCGTATATCATTTAAAGTTGGGAGTAGAGTAGCCTACTGGACTCTGGTGCAGTATGACAGGCGATCGACAAACTCTAGGTATTACTGAAAAAACTCCAGGAATTATTTACAAAACTTCCAGCTCTAATAGAGAAAACCTCAGGTATCACCTCCACCAGCGCTTACGACCTGCATTTTGTAGGAAGTAATATCTGTGCTCCGTATTACTAGGTTTCGCCCTGGCTTAGGTTCACTTATAGTTTTTTAGATTGTATGAGTTTGTTGGTCTTTGTGTGTTTCCCACTGTTTTTTTTTTTTTTTACATGTTTTGACTGTTAGCCGAATGTTAACTACTGCGTGAGAAATAGCCGCATGTGGCTGGAAACGTCACATTTTTTTGTATTCTTGTGCACCTTATACTTCTTCTCACCTCCACGCCGAATGATGGAAACACAAGTCTGTGGTTCAGTTCGTACGGTGTTTAATAGCTCGCGTAAAGCCCTAACCAGACTGGCTGCTCGCGGTTGCACCCCGACGTAGTATGGTGTAAAAAAGACTTCAATATTCGTCCTTAACGCAACACCAACCACACGATTGCTGCAATGTTGACCTTGTAGGCACGTAGTTACGCATAGCTTCGCACGAAATTTTCTTCTGTCTGGAGGGGCCTTAAAGCTTGTGGCACACTGCTCCGTTCTGTTCCGTTCCGACGACGAAGAGAGCCTCCAGGGCCATCGTAGTTAGCGACGGAAGCAATGTGTGCTGGGTCATCCGTTTCAGTCAGTAGCTAACTACGATGGCCCTGGAGGCTCTCTTCGTCGTCGGAACGGAACGGAGCAGTGTGCCACAAGCTTAACTTTGATGTGCAGGTTGGCTGACTTTGGGCATCTTAGTTAAACTGGGGTTTCTGGTAGATTCGGCGTTGAATTTCAAATTAATAAGGCAGAACACGATCCCTTGGTCGGTACCTCAAGCTACCTCAACGGGAAGGAATATTGTAAAGTACTAAATTAGGGGCCATTATCCTATAGCCATTTCGTCACGTGGGAGATACAATTGTTTACATTATTGGTGGGTGGTAACTACTAGCCTGGGTCAGTGGGGACTCGCTCCTCTCAGACGCTCCTCACAGCTTCACAGCAATCAGGAAATAATATGACGAGGCTGACGTACACTGCCGAGTAGCCTACACTGAGTGGCTGGGTAACAGTGTTATGGTATTGCAGTTGTTTTAGTGGAGTTAGAACTTTTGCTAAGGTTATGATATTTGGTGACATGACTTACGCATATTGTGATTCGTAGTGTCTGTATAGTTTGCAGCTTATAGCTAATGGGTGTTTGGCTTCGGGCCAGGGCCCTGATATAAAATTACCTCAAATTCTATACTGTGTTACGTTGTTTAGTTAAAATGTGTGACGTAAGCACTATACCTACAATGTCTTGCGTTGTCTTGACAATGTTCATCGTCTTGGTGCGTCGATCCAAGTTGAACACGCTGTTGGGGATTAGTGCATCGTGGATCTGGAATTTCCAAAGCTGACGCCAAATACTGTAAATCCTCTATTTATAGCTCGGGGTAAACCAAACCATTTTAACCCGGCTACAATTAGAAATCGACTACTACAAAATTTAGAATGGAAATTTACGGTATTAATAGATGTAAAACGTGTGCCTGACTTTAAAAACGTTAAATATGGTTAAACGTTAAACGTTAAACATGGTTACTTTTTTAATGTCTTTTTAATAAGCCTAAACGTGATGGCAGCCATTAACAAATAGGAATTTTTTTTTTAATCATGCCATTTTGACCCGGCTACAATTAGAGACCGGTTACCACTAATTCGTGATCGGGAAAACACCCGGCTACAATTAGACAACAGGCTACAATTGAGGACCCATCCACAAATAGAGGATTGACGGCAAGGCCGGTGGACGCGGTGCGGCTGATACGGCTATAGCTGTGCCACTCTACGGAAACGTAATATTTCACATTGCAACCGAATTATCCACTTTTCCTGTCCACAAATAATATTCAAATAAATATTGGCACAACTTTTTTTTTAATAAGGTGTAAAACTTAATAAATTTCCACACTTCCTGATTCAATTGAAATTTAAGACAATATGTTACGTAAAATAAAAGTTTCCGAATCTATTAGTTTCGGTTAAACGAAATTTCGAATCACCATTTACAAGTAATCTCCTCCGCTCGTTATTCAAAATCAGTCTTGCCAGAGCCACAGATAAGTCTGTATTCATGAATTTCCCAGACAAAAAGATATTTTTTACTCAAATTTATGATTATCTGATTTATTTTTTTGGAATTTTTCATCCGCGGTTTCCATTTCAGCTTACAGGTGGTCTCACATTTTTTCAAGTGCTGTAGCGATACAAGAAAGCGTCTTTCTCAGTGCAGCGTTAAAGTGCTTCAAAGAAGCGAAACGCGGGGTCAATGGTAAAAATTTTTTTTTTTTTTTTTTTTAATAACTGTACATCGCAATTTTTTGTGTGTAATTTACAGACATTTTAGCCAATGTCTGTATATAACACAAAATAATTGCGATGTACAGTTATTAAAAAACTGTAATCGCATAATTTCCCCGCCTGGCAACACTGTTCAAAATGGTTTCTCTGTTTTTACATTAAAATTTGTTACGTACAATATTTTTTCGTAGCCGTACCATTTCATTTTAGCTGCCACCAGCCCTGATTTACGGTATCCACTTTTCCGCAAAAAGACGCAGCAGTGTCCACCCCGCAAACTGTGCCAAACAGCTTGTTGATTCGAGTCACTTTTACGCTTCACTCAACAATGCATTATAATGTTGCCCACTGGACGGTTCAAAAACTGGCGTAAATGTACCAAATCTAAAAAGTTAGTTATCCTTTAGATACATCCTGTCAAAGTTAAAAAATATATGGCACAAGTAACCATTTTTACACACATTTCAAATTTAACGAAGCATTTGTCCTCGACGCCTCCCACACCCGAAACAGAATGTATTCATGTTGTAGTGGCGTACGGTAAGGCTAAATATGTGAAAATATGAAATATGTGGGGAAAAAAAGAAAGCTTCGGAGTCGGATATGGCCGATGGTAGCGATGTACCTTAAAGTGTTTCAGCTTCCGTGACCCTGCTGGGCTAGTTGGCTTTGTTCGCCGCTCCGAAAAATATTCCTCGTTGCACCGCAGCGAAAATAGTAATTTTGTACAATCTTGTATCTCGTATGTAAACCTAGACTTTGAGAAATTTCGTTTATAAGTAAATTCGAAAAAAAATATCCATATAAGTATTCCGTTAATGTGATGGCCTCTGGGAGGAACCGCTTAAACCCCAAATGAGCAGTTATCACCAAAATTGTTCAATGGATAATTGGGGGATATGTGATCGTGGCGTAGAAGTGGCTGTTGATTTACTTTTAATTTCACCATACCACCTTCAGCTGGAGGCCACATCGCTTTTCTGTGGTAGCCTTTTCTGCTTTCTTCACCCTTCCCCTCCAGCCCCCCCCCCCCTCCGTCTTCTTGGCTGGCTGTTGACAAATTCTCGTCCGTGACTAACGACTGGGCCGTCAATTCCCCCTCAGGGTCGACCAGAGGGCCCCCCACCCGCCTCGTCCCGCTCCTATACCTCTCACCGTCCTTTTACCTCCCAACCAACCCAGCCGCCATTGATCGCGGGCCAGTCGACTTCGCTGTCTTGATGACGTCATCAGCAAGCAAGCAAGCGTGGCCGCCATCTTGTTTTCCCTGACGCGTTTTCTGCTATGGTGCTTGGCCTGCGGATCGATTGCAACGTGACGTGGGTTTATTGCCGTTGAAGTTCTCGGAAATACTGGACAGAATACAGGAATGAAGAATTAATGAATGAGCGAGTAATATTTCGTATGGGAAATTAATAATGGGTTCAAAAACCAAAACTGGTAAAAGGGGCCGTCAAGTTCCGAATGGTTCGGCTCTTCAAAGGAGTGATATTAACACACCAAAACATTCGCCGAGTTAATCGCACCGCATAATAGTTCGAAGGTTAAATGAAAACTAGAATATTGCTACTTTCGGTAGCAATGTTCAAGTTTTCATTTAACGTCCAAAGTATTATTCGGTACGATTAAGTTGGCGAATGTTTTGGTGTGTTGATATCACTCCTTTGAAGGGCCGAACCATTCGGAACTTGGCGACCCCTTTTACCAGTTTTGGTTTTTGATATGATATCAGTCCTTTTTTTTTTTAATTGTGTATTAGACTCAAGTTCGCTACCGTGCAGATGTGTAGTAAAGTGGCACGTCAACAAAGAATTGGTTTTCAATACTTTGCTACTACCTTTTGCCTAGCGGCCGAACTATTCTAAACTTAGTCACCTCTTTATAGGTTTTTATAGGTTTGGTTTTAATTTTGTTGCAGTTTGTTTTATTTCGTTACTTTTGGTGTGTTGATATCACTCCATTGAAGGGCCAAACCACTCTCAACTTGGTGGCCACTTCACCAGTTGTTGGCTTTGTTTATTTTACTACGATTTTACAGTTGGTTCATTTTTCGTGAATTGGACGCGAAAACAATTTCTTTGGCAACGTTGTTTAGATTTATCGTGCTACACTAGCGTGTGTCAGGCACGCACGTCAGTATACACGTTGTCATTGTCCGAACTTTGGCCGTCCAATGAGAGACGATGCCGACAATACTAACAGTGGTTGTAACGATATTTTCGTACTTACGCGCCCTCCCACGCCATTCCCGTTACACCCATGGACTTCAAACCATAAACGGTATGCAGTTCGTATCGTACTGCAGCCATTCTTTCAATTTCATAGCTGGAAGCTTTCCCGTTATCTCGGTATCGATGAACAATCATCCTATGGAAATTAACATGGGGATGAGCGGACTAGCCAACTAGCTAGCTAACTAGTTACACATTTGCAATGTTATTCATGGTCAGATTTTGTATTGAAAGCAGCTTGGCAGGCTTTCCTACACGAGTTAATGTTTTGTCAGGTGGGTCATTGCTCTTGATTTCAACACAATTTAAAGCGTTTGAACCGCATTATTGTTTTTATTCAAGTACCTGAAATGGTAATGTGCGTATTTCCGGTATATCAAGTAGGACAAAACTGGACACATACAATGTTGTTGGCATTTTTGATGAGGCAGAAGTAATGTGCGTGTTTCCATTATGGGTTTCGTTTTCCTTGTGTTCCCCTGAGTTCCCTGATGGTCTCTCTCTGGTTTATTCCAGTGTTCCCCGTGTTCTGTGTTTTTGTGGTTCTCTGGTGACCTGGTCATTCTGGTTTAGGTTAAGGTAGCGTTAAGTAGGCTAGCATGAGCGCATAGGTATATGTAGTCCTTTATAGCTCAATAAACAAAATAAAAATAAAAAAAAAATAAAAAAAAGTACCTGAAATGTGCTCAACTCTGCTTCAGGATCTTAGACATCGCGCTACAATGGTTTACAACCTCGACAATTGAATTGATGTGATGTTTGTTGTGATGATTGTTGCCTAACTTGTTGCGACACACTAGCGTGTGTCTAGATATTATATAGCGGAACGGCATATTCGGTAATGTAGTATAGTCTCTGAAAACAGTTTTTTTTTTAAATTTCGTCCAGCCTCCCTCGCCCGACTTATTGCTTAACGATTTCCTTATCCATTTAGCTCGCTTCGAAGCTTTCTTTGCATAATTTTCGTAAGTTTAAACCAATTTGTTCTTATCGGAAATACATTCTTTGCAAACTTTAGTTCCAAAGTCCCTTTAGCTCTGTTCGAAGGCTTCTGTGTATAATTTGCGTTCATTTTAAACGAAATTTGTTTATCTCGCAAATATTAGGCCTCGTTCGATTTTAAAGGGCCACTGCGCCGAGCAAGGTTTTATTTTCGCCATGGAAAAGTCGAAGTCCTTTCTAAGAAATTATGTATTCACGTATAAAATACTGCTATTTGAGAAGTATATCAACAGAATTAAAAAACGTGTAGTTACTGTAAGCTTCATACCGACCTGGAAAGTCAGGGATATGATATATGATCAGAGAAAGTCAGGGATGGTCAGGGATATGAAATACAGTCAGGGAAAGTCAGGGAAGGTCAGGGATAGTCAGGGGTATGAAATACGGTCAGGGAAAGTCAGGGAAAGTCAGGGATAGTCAGGGATATGAAATACGGTCAGGGAAAGTCAGGGATATGCAATACGGTCAGGGAAAGTCAGGGAAAATCAGGTATATGAAATATGGCCACGGAGAGTCGAGGAAATAATGGAAAATTAGTGAAAAGTCAGTGATAGTCAGGAATGTTCGTGTTTAGAATGAACTTTTTTTTATAGCACCGTTTTTTATGAACCGTTTTTTTCATTATTAGAATATTTATTTTTAGAATGGTCTCGTAGCTTCCTCACGCTTTGCTACCGTCTTCTTGTCTATTTTTTAAATAAAAGAAATTGAGAAAAAATTGCAGCTGCCATCCAGATGTAGTTCTGATGCCAGGACTGGTAGAGTGAGCTGTTGACTCTGGAATTGAACAAGTAAAAAAAGTGCAAGCGTTTCGGTCATGGCTATTTGAAGAAATAAGTCAGGGAAAAGCAGGGCTAGCCAGAGATATTCATTTTCAGATATTAATATTAACCCTGCAGTATGTTCAGACACCTTTATGCGCTAATGAGTGAAGCCCTAAAAATATGCCAACGGCCTATTTTTTATTTCACTAAGCTTAAATATTAATGAAAAAAAAAAAGCTAGAGCGTTCAGAGCAGGAAAGTAAGGCTCCCTAAAAAAAATCCATAAAATCAATGAAGCAAGAAAAACCCATGTAACGTATTTCCACAAGTCATTATTCGTTTTGTAGCCATACATTCCTCGTCTATTAAAAGCAATCCTAACCTTGATGAGAAACGAAGCTGCAATGAGAGGATATAAACAAACACCCATCATAGTATCCACATACTGGTCTTCACTGCAGTCCACGGATGCTACGACGGTTGTTTGTTTGTATATTTCAATCCTAAAGTAAATATAAACAAATGAAACTATAATTACTAAATAAATGCTGATAATTACCTGTATAATTACCTTGTTAATTGGAAATGTGGTGATATTTGCGTAAGCATCCATACCCAGCCAACCTGTTCCACTGGGAAAATGGCCAATAACAATAACACCGCTAACACAATATTGATATTTACAAGGTGCACCTTATACCAACAGTACCTAATAACTCCTCACGCTTGTGCTAACCTGGCAGAAGTAGGCTGTGCAATCCATATTTAAGATGTATAGTTTAGTAGGGAAAACTTACGCTGAGCCGCAACAGGTTTCTTAAGATAATAGTTTAACACTTTTTGCGAAATTGTTGTGTCGCTAACATACCGTATATAGTTAAGGAAAATGACGTTTCGAACGATATTCGTTGTCAGTTGTCCCAAAAGTCGTCGGAACTGAGCGAAGTGAAACTAGAGAATTTAAAATTACATGCCCAGCACGATCAAACAACGTCTTGATTTACAAAATACATCCACTGGGAACGGAGTTGAATTATTTCTACTGAGGACGAATAACGCTAGATAGAGCACAAAATTGGCAATGGCGTACACGGTGGAAAAATAGCCGTTTTAGAAAAAAAGCCATTTTAGAAAAATAGCCGTTTTGTAAAAAACAAATTGATTATTGTGCCGATATTTGTTGTTCGATGTAGCATGAAATAACTAAAAACACTTAAAAACGGCAAAAAAGACTAAAAAGGCATAAAAGGGGGTTAATACATAAAAGGGCATAAAAAGGGGGGAAATGCATAAAAAGGGCTAACAAAGCTAAGAAAGGGGCAGAAAAGAGTAGCGTACAAAGCAAAGCCAAAAAATTGGTCCTCGGAAAATATGATGTCCACTAAAACTTACCCTTTTAGGCACTTTTACTGAAATTTGGCCCTGCCCTCTCGGAGTCTGTGCACGGTAATGTAATTGGACTAAAAGAATTAGGACCGATTCTCACCCAATGACCTTTTTTTTTCTAAGTATTCATACATTGGTTAGGGGCGGGATTTGAACCGATCTTCACTTGGTTTGTTTGGAGCCCAACTCTGACCAGGCTACTGCTGCTTATTTTGTTTTGATATCCCGGATCCCGGGGATCCCTTACAAAGCTTGCCTCTGCACGCGGGATTTTAAAATCGGCTCTGCCCCGTTTAGGGTTAAACAGCCTTTTGGCATTTCTTTCATACTATCAATGGTTGGCAGTGTGTAGGAAGGCAAGTGCACCCTTTCCTGCCTTGTAAACAATCTTCACGCAACGCACGTGGTGGCACTACCACACAACATGCACGTTGGAATAAGAATTGATAAACGCACCCTCCTAACCAGGTTGCAACACAGACTGTGATGTACCAGATAAATAAAAAAAAATTCATCAACAATAACTGTTGAGATTGTTGAAGGAATGTTACTGAAGGCAGCTTTTAATTTTATTGCGCTGTCTCAAATTGCCAAAACAATTCGTGGTATTTTTACAAACCGTATATG
>JAHWFP010254853.1:0-22076 GCA_023313725.1 Lithobius niger
ACCGTATTCGTTTCGCCCTTGTCATTGTGGAACTTGGACGATTTTTGGTCTTGCTTAAGTGACTGTCTTTAATATAAACTTCAACCAAAGTAAAATAGCCGAATTAACGGTATTTTCGATTGCGTACATAGTAGGGCCGAGCATCGATCGCAACTAGGGATGTGCGAGTAGAAAAATTTTAATTCGAGCCGAGCCGAGTTTGCAGTAGAAGATTCGAGTATTTGATGGAAATATTTTGTTTGCAAGTTTCTCTTTAATTTGTTAAGATAATAAGAACAAAGATGGTGCTTAACTGACTCTGTGGGTCATGGTTTTTCAGTTTTAAGGATGCAACTTGATAATGGTTTCAGTTATTGAATTTCAATCTGTACCACCGGAAAGCTCTCGTCGAGACGATCGATTTGGTATATTGGAATGTCAAAATCCGTCAAAAATTGGCGAAGTTATCGCATTTTCGCCGGATTCGAATTTTTCGAGTATGAACTCGAGCAGCGAGCCGAGTTCGAGTTCAAGTTTCATACTCGACTCGGCTCGAATTTTTCGAGTATCGCACATCCCTAATCGCAACGATCTAACTCGTGGGTTGTCCAACGAAAGAATAAGGTGGCACTGCGCACTGGTAGCGAGCTGGTATATAAAACAGTTTTTACTCATCCTAAAATACTTACCCTTAGGGAACCCACCCACCAACCCCATTGGTTGAACCTCCCATGAAAAGTAATTGCCATGTGGAGAACTACTTTGCTGCAATATTCTCACAGCAGAAATTTTCTCCATAACTCCATTTTCTCGCTATCGCTTTTAGGTTCTGCAACTGGGTGTCATGCAAGCCCTAAATATATTAAATGAAATTTTCAGGCTTTATAAATGGCTAGTTTTTTTTATTAAACGTATACAAAACATTATGTATCAACCTAAATGTTAGCTCTACTAACACAACAGGAAATACGGTACATGTTATTAAAAAACACATTCACTGGACTCTTGATTAAAAAATTCATAATGAACGTTTGATTATTGCTATTCATAGTTTGTATCGATTTCTTTACGCACTTAACTACAAAATATACCTCCAACGAAAATATATTAACTCTTTACATGATGCCTTAAACAGGTAGCATGATACTATTTCTACTTTTTAAATTTAATAAGAAATTTCTCATATTGGTCAGCACGTGTAAGCGCAGCATTATAGTCAGCTTTTAGCTTACCAATAGTATCGTCTTTCTTCGAAATTGCAAGCCTCACCCTGCAAATAATAAGAAAATTCCTTTTAAGACTTTACACATTTTTGTAGTAAATGCACCAATCCATGAAATTTGTTTACAAAGAACAATTTGGGTGTGATGTCAAGCCATAAATTCGCGAATGTTACTGGTTTTGTACGTTCAGTACCGATAGCAACTTTGAATGAAAACTGACTAAAAGTTGTTTTGACTGACAACATTATTATTATTAAAAATTTGGATTTGAATGAAATTTGCCACTTTTAAGCTCCGAAAGTATTACCGTAAATCGTGGATTATGCGCTTATGCAGTTAATTTGGCAAAAATAGGGGGGTGGGCTTTAAATCAAGCATTATCAATTTTCTAACCTTTCTGGACATCTATTACAGAAAATTCGAAGCCAATTTTTACATCCTTTTAATTGCTGTGAAGAAGGGAGGAGGGTTAGGTGAGAGATGCCCAGACCTTGTGCAGGTGCTAGGAGCTAAAGGAAGAGTCCACTATTACTACAGGGAGGGAGAAGAGGCCAGTAAACATAGCAAGCAGTACTATCTTTATTCACATCATATAACTTTTAGATAATTTTTCGTAGAAAAATGACAATTTGAGGGGTGGGCTTTAACTCCATTATTTCAGGATTTTGACTTTACAGCATTTTAGGGGGTGGGCTTTTAATACACGATTTACGGTATTGACCTCAAAATTACACTTTTAATTTATTGATCTAACACACACCAATATAAATTTGGAATTGTGAATAGTTCAGCAGTTTTGATGAGGCACTGGTAAGCAAGTGCTTTTAAAAACCGGCAGATATAAATGAAGTAATGATGTTTTAATTTGCCGGTTTTTTAAAGCTTACTTGCAGCACGGTGTATGCCTCATCAAAACTGTTTAACTATTCATAATTCCAAATTTATATTGGTGTGTGTTAGATCGATAAATTAAAAGTGTAATTTTGAGGTCAATAATACTTTCGGAGCTTAAAAGTGGCAAATTTCATTCAAATCCAAATTTTTGTTTGGGCTTTCCCCCAGACTACTAAAGTGCAACAAAACCAACTAACCAACATTTTGCAAATTTATGTGTCTTTTATGTTGTGAAAAAGTGAAATACCTATCAATTTTAGCATTGTTGTCCCAATGATGCATCCTTGCCTTGAGATTTCTAAGATCGTCGGCCACCTCCGTACCCAACCGCGCATGCGCGGTTCTTCCTATATAAGAGATATAGGAAGTGAAGATGGCATCTCTTTGTCTCAAGCCGCATGGCGGCTTCGTATCCTTGTCCTTCGTCTTATGAATTCTGTCGGCTAGGTCGACCGCTGTGCCCCACACCTTCGGCTGGTTTCCCACTCTCTTCGTGGGAAAAGAAGTCAGCGTGGCTCCCTCCCGTTGTCTCCTGGGTGCGACCCACATGTTGTCTGGGATGTCCGCGGGATGCCACCCGCATCTTTCGACTGGCTGCCCAGGCCGTCCTTCGCGACTTCTCACTTCGTGGGAAAAGAAGTCGTCGTGGCCCCCTCCCGTTGCCTCCCGGGAATGATCCACTTGTGGTTGGGACAACTGCTGGGTACCGTCCACATCTTTTAGCTGGTTGCCTATGTCGTCCTTTCACGTCGTCCTTCTTCAGGGAAACGAAGTCATCGTGGCTCCCTCCCGTTGTCTCCCGGGTTCGACCCACTTCCGTGGCGGGTGTGACCGCTAAGCTCCGTCTGCATCACTCGTCCAGTCACCTCTGTCGCTCTTTCGCGACATCTCCCTTGGAGAAGTCAGACGATTTCCTGCTGGGCTTAGGCGATACTCTACCACTTGACACTCAACCGTATGCTTCTCACTCCGGCTGCGAATCGACCCACCCTCGAGTCAGAATCGCTTCAACGGCTAGCCACGCCGATCTCTGAAATTTGGAATTTTGCCTTCGCGACTTAGATGGCAACAACCGAAGATTCTACTGCCCCTCCGGCTACTGCTCTGACTTTGGATGCTGTGCTCCAACCTGCTCCACCACCTTCCCTTCGCGACCACTGGCCGACCGGTCATGACCGGGACGGTTATGTCGCGAATGAAGAGGACGACTCACCGCTCCAAGACGTGCCCCACCACCGCCTGAGCTTGCGCCCCTCGAGGTAGGTCTCCATGAAGCCACACTCGTCCTGGAAGCGAAAAGGAAGCTACAAGACGCTTCATCTCTCCGGGGAATCTCCAATGCTGCTGACGCTCCAGTAGCCTACCGTGGTCTAATGACAGGCTTTGGATTTACCCTTCGCGACAATATTACCATACCTCGCAGCCTTTCGGCCAAAGGACATCGCTTCTCATCTTTCCTTGGGGAAATTGACGTCTGCTTTGCTCTGTCTGCAGCTCAGCTGGTTGACTACATCGCTCTTTCGCGACATGTCCCTACGTTCCTGTTTGGTGCCGACGGGTCTGACGGCCCACGTTATTCGACCCACCCTCGAGTCTGAATCGCTTCAACGACTAGCCACGTCGATCTCTGAAATTTGGAATTTCGCTTTCGCGACTAGATGGCAACCACCGAAGATTCTGCTGCCCCTCCGGCTACTGCTCTGACTTCGGATGCTGCGCTCCAACCTGCTCCCCCCGCCTTCTCTTCGCGACCACTGGCCGACCGGTCATGACCGGGACGGTTATGTCGTGAATGAAGAGGATGACTCACCGCTCCAAGACGGGCCCCACCACCGCCTGAGCTAGCGGCCCTCGAGGAAGGCCTCCGTCAAGCCACGCTCGTCCGGGAAGCGAAAATGAAGCTACAAGATGCTTCATCTCTCCAGGGAATCTCCAATGCAGTCTGCTGACGCTCCAGTCGCCTACCGTAGTGTCATGACAGGCTTTGGATTTACCCTTCGCAACAGTATTACCATACCTTGGGGGAATTGACGTCTCCTTCGCTCCGTCTGCATCACAGCTGGTTGGCTCTTTCGCGACATGTCCCTACGTTCCTGTTCGGTGCCGCCAGGTCTGACGGCCCACGTTATTCCATTGTCAGCTGGTTTCCACATCCCCATTCTCACCATGCCAGTCGTCTCGTCGAGGTTTCCGTCACCTCCAGCTTGCTCTGTGGTTCTACACGCCTTCCAAAATGTCTCTCCAGGCTCATCGTTCCCTGTTTTTTGTCTTCTGTTTCGAGTTAATTGCGTCTCCAATCAAAGCTTCCACCGCCTAGACGCCTCCAGATTCTTCTATTCTCGCAGGCTACGCTGCATACCTGCCCTACACCACCCCCTCACGACGGTTACGTCGCGAATGAATAGATCAACTTGCACCTCGCTCAGCTTTTGACCACGGAGAAGAAGACCTCCGACATGCCTTCTTCTGGGATCCTAAACGAAGCCTCTTCACTCTCATTTGGCTTGCAACTGTCTCCCTGACCCCTTCTCGACTTTCATCCAGCCGCCGCCTCTGTCCACTGCACCCGTTGGCACGTCGGCTTTCCTGGAATGCTCGAATGACAAATTCGCTTGGCAACTTCAAGAAGACCATTGAACCCCATGAAGTCTTCTTCGCTGGAAAAGAAGTCATCGTGGCTCCCTCCCATTGTCTCCCGGGAACGACCCACCCTCACCGAAGGGGCCGAATGATCGACCCCATGGTCTTGTTGGAAATTAAACAACAACACAGGACGAGAATCAAGGTCACCTTTCGCGACTGCTCCCCTCACTCCTTTCTTCATTACGACAAGTTTTCCCACGTTGTACTGTTGTCTTTCACGTCATGCGACTTCCAGTCACGATGTTTCAGGAACATTCTGACGGCCAGCCCCACTGGCCACCTAGGCCCCACCTAGCTCCTCGTCGCGAAAGCCTAATTTCATGGGTTCCCACCCGTCGCTTGCATCTCGCCGGATCAACTGCCTCTTGTACGCTGCCGTGATACCACTACGCCTCCTCTAGCCTGTCACGAAAGCTCCCTCCAGCTTGTCGCAAAAACTCAGCCTCGCTCTGGAACTCTCGCCCTTCACCTGGGCTGCCGCCATCTTTCGCAGTCTCTGCCGCTTACACTTCCGGTAGAAAGCCAGCCACGCTTTTGACGCTCATCTTACGCTTCCGGTTCTTCGCATCTCTTTCTTCAACTGGGTCTCTACATCGCACCTTTTCTGCTCACTCAAGTGGAAGTGTTTTGTAAGACAAAGTGCGTCAAGATGGTCAAGGTCCGATACGCCAAGACTTTCGCTGACATTGAAGCATCGTGCGTCGGTCGAATTCCGGTCATTGACGACCCAGGAAGCTGCTCCTGTCCTGGTAACAAAAGGATGGACAGGCTGGACCCACATAAGGATGTCTGCCAATTCCACAGACGCTGCGAATATTATAGTGCTCCGTGTAATATGTATGTCAATTCCTCTTGCACAATGGAGGGTAATTGCTGCGACCCACCTGGCTTCTGCCAAGAGGAATAAACAACGATTGGAACGAGCCCACTCGCTCCAGAAGTTGCAAGCCCCCCACCCCCCTCTACGGAATTCCCTAACAAGTCATCACAGTCTCCAAAGAAGAAGTTCAAACCCTCTTCCAACGCATCCCCGTTGTTAGGCTCGGTACTGAAAAACTCAACGCTCAAATCGAAATCACCCTTCCAAAATAAAGCCACGGAAATCTCCCCTCCGATAACTCCAGGGAAATCTCTTTTGCCAACCTCTACACTTTAACCCCAATTTCCCAAGCATCATGGCTGCTGTCACCAGTCATCCATTCGTCAGCCTCCCCGACTTCCTCTCAACACGAAGGAGATTCATCTCCGGCAATTCTTGACGACATCCCGCCTCAACATGACGACAACGATTCTTAAGTTAGCCACACTCTTGACAACAATGCAGCACTTCAGGATGTGGTCGACGTTGCTTCGTCTCCTCATTCCTCACTGTCTCGCCAAGAAGAGAGTCCTTCCTCACCTTTGGGTAGTGAGCAAGCAACAGATCCCTTCTTTGAACCCTTTTCCGACGACCTTGTAGCTGCCACACCACGCTCCCCTGATTATTCCGACGACTCTGTTTCATCCGCGGTCAAATCACCTAAGCCAATCGAATTTGTCGTCCCTACAAATCCAGTCATGGTCGCCCACACAGAATCCAGGACGGAAGTCAACACCAATGTTCTCGCCTCTTCTACCGCCCTTTACGGCCTGGACACCGACAAAAGACCAAACCTTGACTGCCACTGGCTCTTCACAACACTCAAGCACAAACTCTGTCTGAACAGGCGCGCTTCGGCCCAGTTCATTGTGAACTTCAAAAATGTGAGGCCTTTGGTTGACTCGGTCAACTCCCACCAACACTCACAAGAGAACTTGATCGTCTCACTTCAGTCCCAAAACGCCATTCTTCAGGATTCCAACTTACAACTCTTAGAGCAACTCTCTCAAAAAACTGGTAACAACATTCCATCCTTGTCAGACGACACACCACACCAAGGCATTAATGACTTCCTCATAGTTGCCCCTTGGTCGCCTCTTCCAATAACCTTCACCAAGTCACCGCGACCAACGTACAGAACCCCAAGTCGTTTTCTGCACCCCTTACTTAACATCACCCCATCCGACCCTAGGGTGCCTCCAGCTGTTCTCCCCTCAAGACCGGTGATCGTCACACCTGACCCAGAACTTCCTCTACCATCGCCCCTGGATTATTTTTACATTAATCATCACAACAGAATTGTTAAAACTTGACGAAACATCTCTGCAGCCTCACTCGACGGCTCCGTCTGTCTATGCATTCTCTCTTTGGCAGTACGACAATGCGCCAACCTTCCTCCCACTTCATCCGAATCTTTCTCACATTTCCTCCCATCAAACCACCAACCTACCGACCTACCTTCCACTATGGCATCAAGAACAACCCCTCTTCCACGTAAAAAAAAAAAAAACACTACAGGACACCCAACGTAACATCCCCCCTCTCCTAGTGCCACAACCTTCCCTTGCGACTCTTGGAAAGGGAACCGTACTCTCCTTCAGCATCAAACTTCATAACCTTCCCAGCCTTTCTTCAACGAACTCAAACTTACTATCAACAAGGATGTCCTACATCATCTGACCCAAGAAAATCCTGATTTTCCCCCATTGTGCTGAACTCAAGAATTAATGTTCAACCACCTCCATACTTCCTGCTGGACCCCAACCACAATCTTCAATCAAGCGTCACGAAGCCATGACCAACCTACAAGCCAGGAATCACCTGGTCAACCACACGACAATCATAGCACTCCCCATCTCCAGGTAACCACTTTCCTTTTATCCTTTCAAAAAAAAAAAATGAAGGAGGGAGTAAGAAGGAAATTAACATCGTATTGTAGTCATGGAAATCCCTGTGTCCATTCACATATCTCCTCGAATCTACAATTCACTCTGCCGCCTCCTACAGTACCCCAGGGTATTAGTCAAAGGTGCCCGCCAGCTAATTTGACGAGTTCGCCCTCTCAATGCTAAAATTGACAGGTATTGCACTTTTTTACAGCATAAAGAAAGAACATTTTGCCGGCCCACAGCCAGGCCGGCTAAAAATGATTTCTTTTGCTGAAAAAAAGTACAATACCTAAGGGCCCACCCTGCCTCCCCTCTTGAGTCACCTTTGGACAATCTTGAGACAAAGAGATGCCATCTTCACTTCCACCATCTCTTATATAGGGAGAACCGCGCATGCGCGGTTGGGTACGGAGGCGGCCGACGATCTTAGAAATCTCAAGGCAAGGATGCATCGTTGGGACAACAATACTAAAATTTACTGGTATGGCACTTTTTTTTAGCAAAAGAAACCATTTTTAGCTGGCCTGGCCGGGGGCCGGCTAAATGTTCTTTGTTATACGCTTTGCTCGCTCCGCCTAAAGCTGACCAAAGTATTATAAACTAACTAAATATAAAGATAACACGTTTTTAATAGTTTTTTCGTTTATAGCTTACAATCTTTTTCGACGAAACCGGACGAAACATTAACATTTGATTACTGCATTTTAACCACTACAGGATGGCAGGCAATCGGGAAAAAAAACGAAAGGATTCCGTTAACAACAGATTATTTCTAAAAAGAATGCTTGGAGAATTACCTTCAACACGGCGACCAAACTGGCATTTACAGTAGAGACAATAATCCAAATTCGAAATATATACAACGAAAGTACACCAAACTGACCACAACAGGAAACCAAAACATGGCTCTGTCTAATATTTTCATGATTTCCGGTTGCTACGGTAACTTGAACTTTCAACCCCATGTTGTATGAATGAAGAAGCTAAAGTAATTCTGTTGCAAGTTAGGAAATTAGTACAGCAAATAAAAAAAATTAGGCTTAATAGTTTTGAGCACCTTAGAATTATTTAAATGCTATCTTCACACCCAAGCAACACCTTTTGAGGAAACATTCAAGTATTACGTCATCAAGAAGGTGGGATGGGTCACCACTAAACAAAGGTTATCAGAAAAATGGGATAAGCAGGGAAAACGTTTATAATCCCCCCTACCCCCCTCCCGGGAGTTATAAAATGACAATTTTTGGAGGAGGAGGGGTTGAGTAATTGATGACAGTTGATGGGAAGGGGAGGTGTTGAAAACAGCCAATTTCTTGATGAGACGTAAGATTCCCCAACATACAACTCTGATGGATACTAGTGTGTGATAAGAGGTGTGTACTTCAACATTGTCGTTGGAGATGGTGGGGTCAATCTTTTGAGTATTTGTTGACTTGCAGTTAAATGCTTTGTCATTAATACTTTTACTCTAGGAAAGATACTTTGCTTTATAGCGGCAGCATGCTGTTTACCAGTTAAGTGGTGGCAATGTGGGAACAAACGAAAGCTGCTAAAATTAATACGATATGTAGTTTAGGTTTACTTAAAAAAAAAACAAAGGCAAAATGTGAAAAATGCAGCAAAGAGCTTCACACCAAAAGGCAAAACACCAACCTAAGCTAATGAGTATTGCACCCAAATATTTAAGGAGCATTAACACAAATATACATTTTTAAGTAGGTGCTATTCGCTCCACCTAAAATAGGCCGAAGGTCTGTTTCTTAGACTAGAGCAGATTTACCTTTGATGGTGTTTATTTGTCAAATGAAAGAATTGGGATACGGAAGCATTAGAAACGTTGGCGTTTTAAGGAGTTAATTACAAAAACAGGACAACAAAACGTGTTTGTAATAACTATATTGTTTATAATAATAATAATATTGCTTCATTCAAGTACATTGTTACAGGTACGAGGCACAAGCACGAAGTCTCAAAAGACTTGTATGTGCAAGCAAACTACATATTTTCATATTTCAATGGGTTGTTGAAGTTATAGTTTGTTTATGAACTGAAACATTACAAAAAACGCGCACTACAATGTTCATGATAGTTTTTTGGTGTGAAATTCCCCGTCAGCAGCATAAATGTTAAAACAAAAAATGTCCTCAAGCGAAGCGAGACGCCGCCGAATGAGCGAGCGACTCGGCTAGTATTTATTATTTGTTACAATGTATACAAGTTTTTTTTTGTACTATAATTAGTGAGTTCAATACTTATTTCCATACATACACAGCTATGAAATACATAAACTTACCTTTACACTATTTTATAGTTAATGTTAGTCTTGCTAATTTCTTAACTTTAATAGCTTCATCTTTATTATTTTTGTTGTTGAAATTCAAATAACCATTTTTAGACTTTACTCTGCATTTCTCTGTGTTATTTTATATTTCGTAATTCACTTGGAATTGTATTAAATTCTAAAGGTATCATATAACTCATATTTCTTTTTCTATATGAATTTCGCCCATTTGGTTCTTGTAGCCACTTTCGATTTTCTCTTGTGCTTATATTTAACTTTATTTTACATTCATTTTTATAATAATTATTTTTTATTATGTACCATTTCAACGTAGTATCGATTTTCATAATATTTAATGTTTCTTGTTTGCCAAAACATCTTAACCTGTTAATTTTAGCATTACATTGTCCCCAATGTGATGTTCCCCTGAAGGTTTATTCGGCTATGCTGCTGCCTGCTTGCATGCCCCACTGCGCCTGTACAGCGCAGTCCTCCCTTATAAAAGCGAGAGCACGGACGCTTTCGGCATTCGTTTTCCTCCAGCGAACGTGTCCACGTCGCTCTGTTCCCCGCCTTTCGTCCGGTTCCGTAGACTCCCTTACTCCAAGTTGCCGAACGGCTCGCTTCACCGGCAACTGCCGAAGTCCGTACCCAAGCTGACAACGTCAACCTTCTCCGACGCTCATCGCCGTTCCGGCTGGCTGCACCTGCACCTACAGCATCCCTTCGGTTTTCGGATATGAACACTGCCGCCCTACCGGCCTCCGTCTTCCCACCGCTTCCTGCACCAGATTCCCGGATGTAATGTGTTGCAGGCAACCCGTCCAACACTCGTTTCAGTTTCGACTTTTCCGACAACGATTGAATTTGCTACCGAGCTTTGGTTACACGATGTCATCTCGATCAATTTTCAAACAACTGGGTCAAGACTGAAGGCTGATGCCCCATCTTGTGATACCAACACGATTTCTTTCCAGAGAAGCTGACTCTCACAATTTTTAACTGAGTCAACTTGCCCCCCCGACAGGTAGTCTACACTGCAGCTTTCATCCTGGACACTCGTTTCGTTGGTGTGTAAACCTCGTTCGAGTGAAGAGGCAAGACTGTTCCTGTTTCCACAGCTTGTCTCGACCAGAGTTACCCCTTGTCTCGAGTGAAATTCAAGACAACAGTTTTCTGACCACACTGCTGCTTGTCTCATTCGTGGCTAATACCCACGTTTTGAGTAAGAATCAAGTTGGCTGCCATCCACATTTCTTGCTACTTTTCTCACCCGTGGCCGTCCCCACGTCTCGAGCGAAAATCAAGTCATCTGCTGTCGTCTCGTTCGTGGCTAAAACCCACGCTTTGAATAAGGATTCAAGTTGGAAGCCATCTGCACATCCTGCTGCTTGTCTCGACCGTGACTGACCCCACGTCTCGAGCAAAATTCAAGTCAACTGTACTGTTGCTGTCTACTGCTGCTCGTCTCACTCGTGACTAAATCCCACCTTTTGAGTGAAGACGGAAGCCGTTTGCACCTCTTGCTGCTTGTCTCGACCGTGGCTGACCCCACATCTCGAGCGAAAATCTAGACATCAGTTGCTGCCCACACTGCTGCTCGTCTCATTCGTGGCTAAAAACCCACGCTTTGAGTGAAAAGTCAAGTTGGAAGCCATCTGCATTTCCTACTACTTGTCTCGTCCGTGGCTGATCCCACGTCTCAAGTGAAAATCAAGTCGCCAGCTGCTGTCCACAGTGCTGCTCATCTCAACGTGGCTAAATAAAAAAAATAAAAAAAACCCCACGTTCTGAGTGAAGTCAGGTTGTAAGACGTCTCGATCTCTTCCTGCTTGGTTCGACCGTGGCTGACCCCATGTTTCGAACGAAACACGTTAAGTCAACAGTTGCTATCCACACTGATGCCCACCTCATTCCTGATCAAAACTCACGTTTTGAGGTAAGTATCACGCCAGAAGCCATCGACGTCACCTGCTGCTTGTGTCGCCCGTGACTGACCACGTCTTGCATGTCTCGAGTGGAAATCAAGACAACAGTTGCTGCTCACATTGGTGCTCGTCTCATTCGTGGTTAAAACCCACGTTTTGAGGGAAAAACCAAGTCAGAAACTATCAGCTTCACTTACGACTTGTCCCGATCCAGCTGCTAGCCCCGACCATAGCTGGATTCGAGCCTCGAGTAAATCAAGACAACAATGGCGTCCACACTGATGTTCGTCTCATCCAAGACAAATTGTCATTTTTCACTACGAAAAATCAACACCTGTCAACGTTAACGTAATAGCCTCAACGAAGCTGCAGGATGGCCATCAAGTTCATCATCGGAACTGAATACACCGTGGCTCTCTTCCCGTTGATTCCCGGGTCTGATCCACACCTCTCCAAGCCCTTCGGCTCTTTCGGCCGGACCCCGCCTGCTTTCGGCTCCTTGGGTCCTCCATCCTTTGGCAGACAACGCCCTCAGTAACCCGCCCCATCGCTGCATGACACACAGGAAATGCCCGCCCCATCGCTGCATGACACACAGGAAATGCCGTGGCGCCCTTAGGCTGCCTATGTCTGTCACCACACGAACTCCCGATGTCTCACAGTCCCAGGACCCACTGGATGTTTCCCGGTCAAGCTCAGCCGTTCAACGCCATCCCTTGGCCAGATTAAACACCGTGGCTCCCTTCCCGTTGTCGTCCGGGATCGCTCCACATTTCAACTCCCTTCAGCTGGCGGTGACCTTCACCTGTCTTGCTCCCGCTATGTCTTGACCCCACGTCCCGCTCGACGCCTCTCGGCTGTCTCCATCCCTGCCAAGCTCAACTACTCAACGCCCATCTCTTCACCAGGCCAACGTCCATCATCATGTCGCATTCTGACCCTTCCAGCTCCATCCTCAACTGCATCTCCACCCTGTTCTCTTCGCCCCTTCGCCGGCCCGAAAATCTGTTACGGCCTACCTTTCATCGATGATCGCCGACTCCTTCACCCTTCGGGTTCCACCTATCGTGACGAAAACCGATCTGCTGGACCGCCTAGGACATTCCTCATTTCCATCCTTTGTTCAAGCACCAAGCCTGGTCTCTCATCTCTTCGGTCCCCCTGGCTGGGCCTTCGGATCTAGTCTCGCCATGGATGAGGTCTCCATTGGAGCCCCTTCGCCCTACATCCTTGTTTTGTCACTTCCGATCCAGCCCTTCCTCAACCGACAACCTCAAGGACCACCACGGTTTACCGGCCGAAAGATTCCGCTTAATCGCCACGCTTTCTCGGGTTGCAATTCAGGCATTCGTCCACTACGTCTCTTCGTCTAAGGCTGCCGCTTCTGGCGGCCGCTTATCCCAGCTGGTTCTTCGCCTTTCGTCCAGAAAACATCATGGCTCCTTTCCCGTCCCCCGGGATCGTTCCACCTTCCGTTAGTCCAGATTGGTGTCTCATCCCTGCCTTTCGGCTGTTCATCATAACCTTTCATCCAGGTCATCGTTTGAACCAAAAACACCGTGGCTCCCTTCCCGTTGTCTCTTGGGTCAGATCCACACCTTTCCGGCCCTTTGGCCGGACCCCGCCTGCGTGCCCTGGTCTCCCCATCGTCCACCTCACCCCTCCGGCACACGACGCAGGAAATGCCGTAGTTCCCCTCGACCTTCACCTACCGAACTCCTGATGTCACGGTCCCACAACCCACTGGATGTTCCCGGCTTAGGTCACCCGCTCTTACCTTCCCTTCGCAGCCGACGCACCATGGCTCCATTCCAGATGCCTCCCGTAATCGCTTCACAAAACTAGCCTCTCTCGTCTATCTGCCCGTCAAGTCCGTCATCACCGGAACTCCTGTTACCCTGGCCCGTCGACCCACATGAAGTTCCCAGCCAAGCTCATCCGTTCATGCCTAACCTTCGCAGCTAACACACCAATGGCTCCCTTTCGCCCCACGAATTCAGCCTCCTTCGTCGATCAGCCCTTCGGCCGACGGTGCCCTTCACTCATCCAACTCCTTCGGCCATTTGGCTCCAAGGAAAACCCAACGCCTCGAACTTAAAACCAACACAAGTTTTTCTTCGAACTGAGTACAAATGACTAACATCTAGTCGTATAACCACCACCCGGGTCCTTCCATTGTCCAACTTTTTCTGATGGAAATACCACACAAGCTTTCGCAAGACAGCTCCCTCCACCTAAAACCCAAAAACTTCTTCATCAAACATTCTCAGATGAACCAGATCGACATAACACAAACTCGGCTTAAAAAACTGACGAGAAGAAAGGAACCAACTTCTTCTCCTCACTGACTTGCAATCTGGCGAAATCTCCGCATCAATGGGACCTCACAGGATTTGAATGACCAACATACTAACTTATAACATTCAGGGAATCTCCACATCGTTAAGCCACTTCAAAGCCCTCCGACCGAAGTGACCCCTGCACCAGCATCTTGAGGGAATCTTGAGGGAAATGTCAAGAAAGTAAACTGACTACACCAGCTGAGACCCATCGTTGCAACCAGTACAGTAGTCAATCCCCCTTAAGTACTCAGAACAAAGCAGAAGCAAGCCAACCACGATGGAAGCTAGCCATTCATGATGGAAGCAAGCCAACCGGAGAAGAGGGCAAAAGTGACCAAACTTCGAGGTTCATCACCTTTTCTGAACAAAGTGCGAAGTTTTCAACAACTTTTTGGGGGGACAGCCTGCTTGCGTCCCACGGCACCCTTCACCAATCTTTGACGAAGTCTCCTGTTAATGCTAAAATTAACAGGTTAAGATGTTTTGGCAAATAAGAAAAAACATTTTGCCGGGTAAAAATGGTTTCTTTTTGCCTAAAACATACTTCCCCTCTCCAGTCACCGCCTGGCACATTGAGAGGAAAATAAATGCCGAAAGCGTCCGCGCTCTCGCTTTTATAAGGGAGGACTGCGCCGCGCAGGCGCAATGGGGCATGCAATCAGGCAGCTGCGCAGCCGAAGAAACCTCCAGGGGAACATCACATTGGGGACAATGTTATGCTAAAATTAACAGGTTAAGTGTCTTTAGGCAAAAAGAAACCATTTTTAGCCGGCCTGGCTGGGGGCCGGCAAATATTCTTTTTTTTTGCGTTTGTCCCATAATACTTTTCGATAATAATAATAATAATAATAATAATAATAATAATAATAATGATATTACACGAAAAAACCGCAGAGCCATATGCTCGTAGCAGCCTTAAACAAGTTCACAATTCCCGTGCTGACCACATTGGCTGAAAGTGCATTCCACGGGTTGATAATACGGTGTGCAAAGTCGTAGCATCGCACTTCCAACCTGACGTGACTCTTGGTCAATTTCTGGGGATGCCCACGAGTTACAGACTCAGAAGGGGTAAAGAATACTCTTGGATTCAACCTGACCCCTCCTTGGAGGATTTGGTATGTCAAGATAATGTCTCCTCGAGTCCAGGAACAGATGTGAGACCAAGTCTTCGTAGTCTTTCACAGTAAAAAGTCCCCCGAAACTGTGGCACAAGTTTAGTAGTTCTACATTGAACACTCTCAAGACGACTAATATCCTTGATCAGCCATGGCCGCCAAGCTTGAATACAATATTCCGTTAAAGAGCGAACACGTAAATTTTAACACTGATTAAAATTAGTTTTTACTATCCGAAAATACTTACCTTCAGTATGTGCTAAATCGTTTTCGATTTGCTTTTCGTACCCACATTTTTAAACCCCTGTACCTTTAAAACCAGCAATGCAATGAGGTTAGCCTCTCACGCACCTAGTGCGCATGCGTCATTGTCTTTAATAAGGCAACGTCAGCCATTGTAAAATCACTTCGTTTCGAACCAGTCGCAATCAAGAAAACTACGGGTTCTGCAAAGCGGGGAGGCTGGGTGGGTTCTATTGAAGGTAAGTATTTCAGGATAGTAAAAATGTTCTGGTAACGAGTGCGATGGGCCGGTGTAAATCCCTCAAAATCGGGCATTGAAAATTCACTAAACGACTCATGGAAAATAGCGGGTGCTGTCGGGTCTACTCCCATTTTCTTCAGCCGTTCATCTAAACTAGTCTTACCCTCTTTCTTGTCCCTGTTTACTTTCTTGTTATCCGTCTTGTGCCAAGTACAAAGGACGTGTTTAATGGATGACGCTTCGTGTAGGGAGCACAGTTCACAAAACTTTTTGACGAAATCACTATCTCTGCACTTGCGGCATGAAGGGTGTAGATCCTGTGGAGTTTTAAGCACGTGCACGATGCATAATTTCCTGATTCGAATTTTTTCTCTGATCCTCCTTTCCTCCTCACTCACGAAAGCCATTTTGATTGAGCTCCAAACCACAACACGTTGAGACTTCAACGTGCCCAAGCGAATGTGAGGATCAATCCAAGATGGCGGCTGCATCTCTTGTTAACGTAGCAGCGCGCCTGGCGTGCAGAGGGGAAAAACTCATGGAGACAACAAAATAAGGTTATTTTGTTTTGTTTTTTTGGGCAATGGAAAGCCAAAATAGCGATTTTAGCACGAATTACTGAAGGTCAGTATTTTGCAGATAGTAATAAACTAATTTTAATCAGTGGTAAAATTTACGTTTCTTACTATCTGCAAAATACTAACCTTCAGTATGTGCTGAATTGGTCCAACAGGTCGGTGGGGCAGCACGAACCCGGCTAACTCATTTGCATTGCTCTACACACAAGTGACACGACCCAAACTTCTTACCAGAAAGAAAAATCAAATTCCATTCCATTCCATTTCTTGGGGGTGATTCCTCTTCCCATCGAACTTGTCGACTTGATTGCATCAAATCAAACGTTCATTCGCAGACGCTGCACTGCTTTTCTCGCTTCAGTAATGACGAATAGCAAGCTTCCACTGTGTCACTTATCCACTTTACATTTGTGCATTCACTCAACGCAATTCTCATGTCTTCTTTTCGAGGAACTCTTCCAAGTGGGACAACACTAAAACACGAACTCGTGTGGTGGTGAATATTCGCGTCAGAATGAGATTTGTACTTCTTTCCCCCATTTAGAGAAAGTTCCAAGCGAACTACATTAAGACACTGACTAGTGCTGTGTAGTCGTTTCACCAGAATGCACATGCCACTGTGTTCATCTTTCCACTGTGAACATCATTCCACTGTGTTACTCTCAAGTTGCTCACTGTGCCCACGTAAGACTGCCGTCAATTCCCAATTTATCTCCCGGCCGCCATAAGTGGTGTCAAGGACGCTACTCCTCTCGAAGTACTTATATCCTAGAGGAAGTGAGAGAAGAAAGTGTTCCGGTTGATCCCGGAACAGACGGTGACGACCCCATTCATGGGTGTTCCTGCCCCATGAGCCCTAGAAGCTGCAAGCGCCCTGAGCTTGTGAGCTCGAACATCTTCACGCAGATCCAAAAGGACAGGACCTAGTTCATTGGTGCGCCTGATGACTCGTCAGATACACCTGCAGATCCTGGCTGGGGTCACTGGGATTGGGAGGGGGTCGCCCGATAATTGGTCCACCCGAAGGAAAAGGGGAGTTGGTGAACTGCCCATTCTCCTGATTTGGGCCTTGTGTCCGGAACCATCGTCCTCAAGCGACAGTGGTGGAGCACTCGAATAGGACTCTGAGCCTTCTCAGTACCCTCTGGCTCAACGATGCCAGCCAAGGCCTTGTTGAGTATTGACTGTGGCGCTACGTCCGGTATGAGATTCTTGGCACGGAACTCTGCCAGAAAAGCCAGTGTGAGCGCTGACCGATCCCTTGCAAAACTTACCTGACCGACCTCCCAAGACATTGCGTCTAGCTCACCTTGCCTTGTTGCAGAGGCCAAGGCTCCTAGAATAAGGTTCTTCGCAAGGATGCGAACTAGAGGGTTCGTCAGGCACTCTTTCAGGACTGGATTGAGTGACAGGTAAGTTGTAAACGAGCGCCACCGAAAAAACGCCTGTTTTTCAAGAAAAATTGAAATTTTTTTCTTGAGGCATCCAAATGCCTCGCCGAGGCATATCTGGCCGTTTTTCCAATAATGGTCCGATTCTCTCCAACTCTTCGACATTTAATAGCCAGTCCAAATACAAGACTCTTGGGGAAGCCCGATTTTGAACTTTCCACCTGGAAGACCATTAAAACTGCCTTTGAAAACCGACCAAAACCACCGACAGCGCTAATGCCTCATGGCCGCTATCGTTGTTGGAATTCTGTATTTATGTACTTTTAATACTCGTATTTTTCGGGCATAAAGCCCAAACACTAGCTTAGTTGTGTGATAGGGAAAAGGTACTGAACCCTGTGTCCATATAATGACAACCATCTTTGAGGTGTGATATTTTTTATTGTGTTTGAACGATCGCAACTACTATGAAAAATTTCCACTTAGATCAAACATTGTCCGTTAACTTTAAGGTTCAAACCTCTACTTTAACTTTATGCGTTTTAGCATATGATTAAACTAAACTATTTTATTCATTCATCTAGCCTTTTTATAATAATCTTTTACCCCCAGAAACGCTACCATATGTCCAAACGTATAAACGTATTACGACCTGGCATTCTACCGGACACGAATTTTTCAGTGTATATATGTTTATTTTAGTTCTTCTCTCAGCCCGACTAGACCCAACCAAATGCTACTGATAGCTTGAACTACTATTAAAACCAAAAGAATTCTTACAAAGATCTGTTTCCAAGCAATTCCGAAAGTCAAACTGTGCAAAAACTTCAAAAACCCCTTTTTGCCCCCCTCCCCAGCCAAAACTAGTTGTGGTGTTTAACACTGCAGTTTACCGTTAAAAGCTTGTTTAATTTAATAGTAATGTTCTAGACATTACCCAAAGCCAAGTAACAAGCTTTAACAAGAGCCTAATCACGTTACAATCATGTAAATATTCAATCCGTAGCCAATAATACAAAGTAAAGGCCCATTTCCGAAAGTTCAAATGAGTAAAACTCAAAACAGGCCTATCTTTTCCCGTTTTACATGTTCCTACTCCTTCAAACGGCTCTGCACCCAGTCCCTTTGTTCAACCGACTTCTCCTCCCACTTTCCATTGTTCTCGAGGCCCTCAGCCAATCAGACCACCGTAGCTCCCGCGAGTCCGCGCTTACTTCCGGTAATGTGCATAAAACCCCAGCCCCAGAATGCATAGTTAGCACAGCTCACAGATCTCAAGCTAGAGAAGGGTCACGCCAGTCGGGAGTGGAGACGCCATGTCCGGAGAATGCCATGCCGGGCACGATGGTAGTGGTTCGTATGTTTGTTGTTAGCTTTTGAAAATTTAATTTAGGACCCCCAAGTCTAAATTTTAGTTTAAAAACGTAACTTAAACTCTCTCTAGCTAGGGAATATTATGGTGGTGACGCCTGTAGCGGCATCTTAGGTTTCTCACCCCATAACGGCAGAGTGGTTCTCTTACTAAAAACCAAAATCTTTCTTATTTGTTTTAAACTATAATTCAAATAACTGACGGTTTGATCTTTGTGTGGGATTCATTGGTTATTCACTCCAGACGGACTTTATAAGTAGCCGAGGCTTTTATAATTTGAGGAGTTGACTTGTAAACAGCAACTCTGGGAGGTTTAAGGCTCTGTTTTATCACTTAGAAACAAAACTGTGAAACGGTTGATCTTTCATGCGTGTTTGAAACATACTGTTTGATAGATTGTAACCAGCCTGGGCTGTTCAATCTTGCGGACGACTCTGCGGAGCGTTCAGTATTGCTTTTTCTATTCGAAAAATTAAGTGGTTGTTTTATTCTGAAACACAAACGTCGTTTTAGTGAAAACTTGTGAAAACGAATTACATGTTGTAAATTCAAACTAGTGCTTTTTAAATACTTTATTTCAAAAGCTTCCGTGCAAACTCAATGTAAAGTGTAATTTTTATATTCTCTGTTGTTATAATAAAAACCAGGAGTTTTTAACTTCAGTTCGTTTGCTAGTCGATTAACTGTTTAAGTGTAAATAAATATGTGAACCATTTTTAGTTTAGCTCTTGATAAACGGTTAAATTTCCATCGCTGGTGGCAGCAATTTACCAGCAGTATTAAGGTTAGGCCCCTTTAATTTAGGACCCTGGCGCTCCATCCCCCATGCTGGGACAGTAGCCCTTGCTGTGCTTATGCCGTAAAAGTCGCAATAATCACCGCAACACCTTAAGCTGAATCTCCGTGTCAAACCAGGAAACCGGAGGCGCTACAAGCACCTGAGCCGTCGTAGCGTCCGCCGTTACAACTGGTGGGCAGCGGTGGGATGAACAGGTGCTGTTCCCGTCAAGCGTTTCCCTCCTGCCATGCTACAAGCAAGAAAACCTAGAAGGATGCAAGCCACTTCCAACTAGACGTCTGTGGTCCCGACAATACGGCCACGAAGCAGACGCCTGTGACTAAGATACACAAAGTCACGAAGTAGATGTCGTACTGAAAGCTAAAAAACAGTACAACCACCGCCCAGCAGCCCCAACAACTGCCGGCGCCAGGAAGCAGCAGCTGCCGCTTCCAGTAGACGTCCTCAAGCCGAGAGCCGTCCCAACCCCAACCGATGCTGTAGGAGAAGAGGCCCGCAAGGAAACCTGCTCTCCGTACAGCCTAGCCGAGGATTTTGTGTTTTACACCGAGGTCCCGTGGATTAGACCGCCAGAGACGATCGACTCCAGAAATCAGTGCCGAACTTCCCGTGTTGCGATGGAAACAGGAAGGACAGACTGACCGTACAGCGATTGTACAATTGGGTGAGTGTACACGAGATATGCTTAGAGGCCGCCAAGCCGAGTGTTGTAGTTGATAGCATTTATGCAATTTAGCTATTCATATACCAGAGTGCTGGAGGTTCTTGAGAGTGTATTTTTTTTGTATCAACTTACTGGATTTGGGAGAGAAGTTTTTAATTAATTCGCTCTGCTCAATCGTAACGTTAAATTTTAAGCGGCTGCTTTTAATTTTTGTTTCACTTATAAGAGTTTTATTTTGAAACCACGTTAAAACGTAAAAATGTCCGAAATGGATCAACTCGAAGAAATCATTCGTGATTTACAAAACAAAGACCTCAAAAAGGCATGTTTAAACTTAGGTTTTACAGTTAGTGATTCTAGAACCGAATCTCAACAAATCTTGCGAGCAGCCCTCGAAGATGGCAAATTAGACTTAAACGAACTCTCTGATGCATTAGCAAGCGCTATTGAAAAGAGAGAAGCTATCCTTTTAACAAAAAAAGAATTAGCCGTTAAGGAGAACGAACTTTTTCTGAAAGCAGAAGAGTTGAAGTTAAGAGCCTTAGTTAGAAGTGGCGGATGCCGAAAAACGCCGGGCTCATGAATTAACCCTTAAAGACAGGGAAGCCGCTCTTAAAGCCCAAGAAAGGGACCAAGAAGCCCAAATTAATGATCGCGCTAGTGCAATGGAACTAGCCAAACTTGATAAGCAGCTTGAACTAGCAAAGCTAAACGCTGTTTAAATCTTAACCCCGCTCCAAACGGAGCTCACGGCGCTCCCCCAGCTCCCCCAAATCCAGTTGCAAGACATGGTAAGGTTGCGGACGTAGTTCGTCTCGTCAACAATTGGACGCCTAAAACTGAAATCAACAGTTTCCTTAAGATTTTTGAACGTACAATGACTAGTCAAAAGATTCCTAGAGATCAATGGGTCACGGGACTCCAACCCCTCGTCGGTGAGGTTTTCATTAAAGTTTGCGATCAGCTAACAGACGCTGAGATGCAAGACTATGATTTAGTAAAAAGTAAAATACTTGCCCGTTTTGTTCAGACTAAAGAGTCGGTGCAAACACAGTTTCGTTCTCTAGAGAAAGAAGCTGATCAACAATTTTTTGACTATGCCTTTGAGTTAGAAACATTGTTTACTCGTTGGTTAGCTTTGGCTAAAGTTAACCGGGACTATGACAAACTTGTCAGTTTAATGCTTTTAGAACAATTCTACAAGGCATGCCCTACCCAACTCCGGAAATGGATCCCGGATCAAATTAAGCTAGGGACACTGGCCGAAGCGGCCCAGTTATGTGATGAATTCACTACTCGAAATAAGCAGATTTCAACTGAAGCTGCTTCACGTCCTGTTAAAGCAACTCCTGCAGCTGCTACGACACCACAAGGTTCTAAACCTTTCAACCGACAACGTGGACGTAACCACAGTCAGGCGGCTAAACCGGCTGGTACCGCCGAGGTGAAAAATGAATCCACTAGTGGAAATTCAGCCACTTCCTACAACTCAAATCGTGAGTTCGACAAGCCACGTATTGCTGGCAATTGTTTTTATTGTAATAAATCCGGACATCGGCGCAGTGAATGTCGTATCCGTATGGCTGACGAAAAAACCGCAGCCCCCGCTGATTGTAATTTTATCAGTCATGC
>JAHWFP010254855.1:0-10154 GCA_023313725.1 Lithobius niger
ACGCTTCCCTACAATAGACACATTATTCTTAGAGCGAAGTGGAAAAATGCATTACATTAAATCAACAAAGAAGAACTAACTCCCTTCTCTCCACGATATACCTGCATGGTAAGGACAGGGGTTATAAAGCTTGCATATCAGAGAATTTAATTTCCAGCTAATCAATGTGTGGCGATATTTAGATTGCATTCCAGTCGAAGGAATGATAATTATGGGGTGTATTGGCATCATGAATTTAATAAATCTCATGAACAGAAGAGGAGGCTGGTTGAAGTAGAATATGCAGAAAAGTGGAAATAGTTTCATTACTGCCATTCTCAACTGCTGTAGGGTATCTCGGGTTGGAACGAGCTAAATTTTGTAGGGAATATCTAGATATTCTGTTGGTGGTTAGAAAAGCATAAAATGTCTCTCAATCAGCAAAAATAAATTAATAACATGTCATCATCTAAAACATATTATTTTGTTGCATCTAAATTTTCTGTGATTATCTCGTGGATGAACCCAGGCTGCCCCAAAATTTGAACCTGGAATTAAAAAGAGAAATCCCCCAACAAACCGAAACCCTTATTTTTTCACACAAAAATTCTGTTGTGTGTTTTTTCTCATGAATATCTTTGAAGCCGTGAATCATCTGGAGCAAGCTTCAGCTCGTATAAATGAACAGGCTCAATTTAGAAACCTTAATGGAGGTTTATGAAGAAAAGAAGGAAAGATATGAAAAGGAACGAGGGCACACCAACGCATTGGTTAGTTGCGCCCATACCTAGACAATTAAGGCTTGAAAGAGCTGCAACAAATTACCAGTAGTAAATTTGTCGGGGGGGGGGGGGAAGGGGGATCAAATGGGAGCACAAAAGGTGGCAACTGAGATGCAGAAGCGGCTCAACAGCCAGATAAAAATTAAGTAGAAGACGAGGAAAAGAACAGAAAACAACGCAGAAGTTCCGGTGAAAGAAGGAGAAAGAAGGCAAGGGGATGGACAAACCAGGAGATACCAACCGGGAAATCTCCTATCGTCGCAAGGGGGAGGGGGAGGTGCCAAGATAATGTTCAGAATAGGCCAGATTAGATCCCATAGCCACAGAATGAAAAGAGCAGTCTCTCACACTACCCTGGCAGGCTGAGACTGGCAGAGACTATGCTAGAGTCATCTTTTTAGTCATCGACCAGATCAGTTCCTTCAAAATACTAGGCTGAACGCAGCCATCGCCCAGGCACGACGACCGCCTACGCTCGCTGTAAATCAGAGTATAGAAAGAGTTTTCATCGTCTCTGATACCTGGCTGTGTGCTTTATCTATACGATAACTACCCGATTCAGTTTAGACTTTTTCAGTGCATTCTACGCTTTATTTCTTTTTATTTAAGTTGGTAAATCAACAAAATTGAATAAGCAGAGTTTGTACAGAACAGATAAAACTATTTTCAAGGCCATTTCAAGCGCTATTCAAGGCTAACTTACACCCAATTTCAAGGCTCTTTGAAGAGTAGACAGTGTCGGATTGGGCCATACAGGAACCCGGCGATCTCCCCCCCCCCCCCACACACAGCAGGGAGAGCCCCTGTTTTAAAAAAAAATATTCGAAAACTTTGAAATAAATTTGTGTGAAAATTACATCGCTAAGTTGCAGGAAAACGTTTCAAATTCCGCAATTTTTTAAATACGCTATCTTTCGTGGCCCCCTGGGTCACCCCCAACTACAGACGGTCCTTGTTTTTTTTTTTTTTAAATGGGTATTTTAAAATGAATTCATGTGAAAATTGCAACGCTAAGTTGCAGGAAAACGTTTTGAATTCACGCCGAAGTCGTAAAACCACACTTAAGTCTCCGGGGCTTGGAACCTGCTGGAGAAACGTATGGCACTCCCCCAGATCCTCTTGCCGAGGCTCCCCGTTCCCCGCCTCCGCCCGGTGCGAGTGTTCCAGTACATTCCCTGGGAGGTGCGACCCCTCCCAAACCGACCGTGACAGTAGACCTGTCAGAATTACCTTTAAATTCTAGTTTACAGTAGGGAGGTAAACCTTGATAAATAATGCAAGACGGTTGTGTCCTTCCGCTTACCGAAGGAATTTAGCAACTAACACCTGATGGAACTACATTTCCTTAGCTGCCCCTGCTCTCACAAATTGCCTGCACTGCACTGCATCGTTTCTCTCTTTCTCTCTTTCTGTGTTTAGTCCCCCACTCTGCATCGTATCGTTCTCAGTTGAGGTGCATTCGGTTGGCAAACTATTTTCGTTTATTTTAAAGGTACATTCCTTCCGGTCGGCTTTCCTGTACCGCTCAGTTTTTGCAGCATTAGTTCAGCCAGGGGTAAATTTTGACAAGGCGCTCGTTTTCCTATTTTTTTTTTCCCTCGCAGGAAACGGGATTGCTACATTCCCTCTAAGCTATACGTAAATGTAGTCAAAGCCATCTGGAGAAACATACCCGAAACGACTATTACAGTGATGAACTGCATCAAATCAGCAACCCACACACAATATACCACTAACAAAATTTTGAGACCTTTTCGAGGCTCTGACAACAACAATTCCAATTTTCAAGGTTTTTCAAGCCTTAGGGTAGCCACGAGCACTGAGGTGTCAGATTCGATAACCATCTTGGTCCCGGCTGTACATATCTGGCTTCGTACAGACCCGGGTCCGATTCTGGTGATGGGAAGTGTACAAAGTACATGTACGATTTTTTTTCATGTTGTTTCCGGCCCGGTGCACGAGGGTTTCCTCCGGGTACTCCGGTTTCCTCCCTCGTACGGCAAAAAAAAATAACTGATACGATGGTGATTCCTTTCACTGAATATCTGCCGCTCGGAATATCTGGCCGCACCTATACATACATATTAAATTTTGGTTTTTACAAAATTACGACTTTTCAAGTTCAACGGCGTGTACGGGATACCGGGATTTTTTACACTCAGAAATGCGATTTTTTTCCCCAGACATTTCAGAGAGATAAACGAGCGTTTAGTGAGTAACAACCATAAGACTTGATCTTACATTATAAACCCAAGTCTCATAGCAGAAATGAAGCTACCGCAACGACGACCCCCGGAAGGGGAACAATTTAAACGTGCGAGTGTGTCAATTCTTTGGCTGGAAGTTGAAACTGGGACGTTGTTGCCCTGAAAAGAAGTTGAAATTGCCACATTGTTGCCTCGACTAACAATTTTCTCTGCGTTGTCATCGCAAAGGCATGTCTTAAATGACGTCATGTACGAAGGACAGTTATTTTTCGCACGCTACTGGGAGTGGGGAGGGGCCTGAACGGGAATGCCCGTTGGTGGGGCAGTGCTTATGTTACAGCCACTATTTGATTACGATTTTTGTTTGCGGAGGGAGAGGATTGACGCAAAGGAGGAGAAAGAAAAATTGACTGTTGCAGTGAACGATCAGGCAGCACCGAGCAAATACTGGGAAACAACCACGGGTGAAACAAATCCCCGGGCGAAGCCGGGCACGATGCTAGTATATGTATAAAACGAAACCTAAAATCCAGTGCTAATTTCAACTAATGTTGTAGACCAGTGATTAAATAAAAAATCAACTAACAAGCCATCCTAAGTTTTCGTGGCTATTTATTTTTAGTGGGTGTATGGTGGAAACTACTCACTGTTTCCAGAAGTAAAAAAAAAAGAAAAAACTTAAGTAGCCTGATCCTTTAAATTTTTGAAGAAATAAGAAGAATTCAGACGTCGCAGATAGGCCTACTTCCTTTTCTAACCCGCGAGTGCAAACGAAGTTAGCAAACTATACAGTATAAATAAAAACGTGACTTGGTTTAAAAACGTTACGACCGGGCGGGGGGGGGGGGCCCCGACAAACAGTTCCAACTTTTAAGGCAGCATTTTAATAAAACCCCGTCTAGCCGCTAACATCGTTCTGTTTCATTCAATTGCCTTCAAAGGCAAGAAGTTCTGGAAGCCTCGGAACTCCGGTATTGATTACGAAGATTACAGCCTCAAGATTCCTGAGTATGGCACACACACCAGCAGCACTTAATGCTGATGGAGCGGGTTGTTGGAGCGACGGCCGCGGCGGCGCGGGTGGCTTGGCTTGGCTGGCTGGCTTCCCGTGTTCAACGCGGAGACTGGCGGCGAAGCACCCCAAACTGCCCGCGCGCGCGCGCGCGCTTACCCGGCAGCCCAACTGAACGGAACATACGTGCAAAAGCAGCTAGCTACCCGATCTTTTCTCGCCGACGCAATCATAGAGAGTCGGGGCGCCCGACGCACTCAATCACAATAAATGAAAATGTTACGGGAAAAAATAAACCAAAGCGCCTACCTTGGTTAAGATGCTATCCAAGTCGTGCGTGGAGGAGTCGGCAACGGCCTGGGATGCAACAAAAGTTTGTTGATCGCTACTGGTCGGCATGGCAGAGCCCACTTCACTAATATCCCAGTGGCGAAGCAGCTCACCGCCGCCATGTTTTCGCGACGCGCTGACATCAGTGACACCTGGCGGCGTGTTACTGAACTAAAATATTGCTTGCGCACTCCCCCGACAACCGCGCCGAGGTCGGACGTGTTTCCGAACGGGGGGGTTGGATTTTTTTTTTTTTTTTTAACTTACAGTCATGCCGCCTTAAATGTAATGACACTATGGCCCAAATAAGACGACGGTTGAGTATACACAGGAAGGGCTAGTCGTTCGAAGACGGTGACGCCGGAGGATGCGTAAACAAAGTAGGGTTAAGTGGGAGACAATTCGCGTGGTTAAAGGGTTCGGATCGCGATAAATTTACGAGACGGGACCGCGATACGCAGTGGGCGTGATTAATTGATGGTGCAGTTCGAGAAGCCGGTCCCGGCACCTTTACCAATATGCCGTTCCCTGCAGTGCGGTGCAGCGCAGCACGAAATTGGGGTGGACCGGCTGGATGGCACAGACACAGTACGGATCCAATTGGGAGGTGGGTCGGGGTGGGGGTGGTGGTGGGGGGAGGGGGAGGAGGGAGCAGTAGAGCGATAGTACCCCTATCAAATCAGCCATCACGAGGTGACAATCTTATTTCTAAAATCGTGACGCACCTTACTGCGTAAATAAATACAGATGCAAACCTATTTACGTTGCCTTTTGGACTTATATGTCAGACTGCCTGAGCGGGGAGCGAACCCACGACCTTTGAAACCAAAGGCTGGGGACCTGCCGCTGAGCCATACTGACACGGCCTGTGGTTTCAAAGGTCGTCGGTTCGATTCCCCGCTCAAGCAGACTGACATATAAGTCCAAAAGGCAACGTAAATAGGTTTGCATCTGTATTTATTTAACTGTTGTTGAGCCTTTGGCTTTTCGTTTTACGGCGTAAATCTTAGTATTAAACAGGACGGAAAGCCAAATGGGTTCGAGAAGTGTTAAGTTAATATGGATGCAAACCTATTTACGTTGCCTTTTGGACTTATATGTCAGACTGCCTGAGCGGGGACTTGAACCCACGCACGACCTTTGAAACTAAACGCGGAAGTCCTAACGCTAAGCCATACTGATGACTAAAAGTTAAGACTTCGGCCTGTGGTTTCATAGGTCGTTCGTTCAATTTCCGCTCAGGCAGCTTGACATTTAAGTCCAAAAGCCAACCTAAATAAGTTTACGTGCTACAAGGTCAAAATTGCTGCAATCGTATGGTTGGCGTTGCGTTTAAGGGCCGATTTTGACGTCTTTGGTTACGGCTTATGGCCTTGCTAGACAGAAGAAAAAATCGTGGGAAGAAATGCGTTACTTCATGCCTACAAAGTCAAAATTGCTGCAATCGTATGGATGGTGTTACGTTTACGGACCGATTTTGATGTCTTTGGTACACACTATCCTGCGTCGCCGTGCAGTCTCCAGCAGCAAGTACTGCAATGGCGTACAGCCGCGTTATTATTGGATTAATAATTCTGTTTGCTCTTTACCGTTTTGATTTTTTTTCTTCAGAAGTATTTATGAAGTTTTGAAGTGTTTTGGAAGATTTGTAGGGCTTTTTTTCTCCCTTCAGAAGCGGGGTTTACGTAGTTCTGAATTTTTTCTCTGCATTTACGATTGCAGAAAATTATGCAGGACGAATTACACACAAACATTCCTGCGAAGCGGTACCAAGCTGCTAAGTGTTGGTAAAAAAGATGGTACAGTTGTCCAGTTGTAGCATTGGAAAACTATTCAATGAATCGCTTTGCATCCATTCACGAGAGGAACCAACGAACATCAACGCTCTTAATCCCCAGCAATTTTTATTCGTAAAGTTATCAGTGCGAACAGAAATTAGTTGGTTTGCTTAAAAATGGTTTGCTTAAAAAAACTAAATGAAAGAATGGGATTTGTGCAGTATTCAACAAATTCAGGAAATACTATAACTTAAGTAGCCTCTCCTTCAGAGGCTTAGGAAAATGGAGTTTAGCCCCTATACCCGGCTGTATCCCCCCCCCATCACAATCTACCCCCTCCCGCTCCCCAACTATTTGGAACAGGGCTCGCACTTTAAAAATGGTGTTCTTGACTCCCCAAGCTGATTTAAAATTGCTCCTCCTAAAATTATGTTTTTGGATCTGCTGCTACGCGGACAGGAAAGGCATAGAACGTTTGTATCCAGTTTCCAGTTTCGTTGACTTTTCTCATGTAAGAACTTCAAACGTTTCGTATACCACGCGCCATGGCTGTTTGCTGTGACGTGCATATCACGTGACTGCACTGTAAAAATAGACGTTGTGAATCACAACGTCTATCACAACACCTATTTGTCTCCTTTTTTTACAACACGTTGTGGTCACAACATGTTATGATTTACAACACCTACAGTAGACGTTGTCTTTTGCGACACCTTCAGTAGACGTTATGTTTTACAACACCTACAGCGCACGCCTTTATTGTGTTATGCCGTAAGTCATTTATCTTTCTTTGGTTATTTAGAAAAGTCGGTGGAAAGGTTCTAGCCGATTGTCCAAACACACCGAATAGACGGGGTTTTCAATACATAAGAACTCTTGTTAAACCACCACTTTCAGACGCAACTGTACATTTGTTGTGGTTTTCGGTTTGCTTGGGTACTTTTTATTAATTCGTCCCTAACGTCAGAACAGTTTTAAATGAATAGGGGGAAGGCAAACATTTACTGATATTGATGGTTTAACTACACATCAGTACCAAACTTAACCAAAGAGTTACTGCGCATTAGTATACTGCTACACTTGAGGCTTCAGTTAGAGGTTCAGCTTACCCACGCGTTTACCATTTGAATTTCCGGTTTTCGCAGAAATGGTTGAACTACAGTTTTTAAGCAATATAAGAATATAAAATAAAAGAATTTTGCAAATCTAGTCACAGACTAAAGGCTGCAGTTTGGCTGTAAAACTAAAGGACTGTAATTTTTGTTTGATATTATTGAGTTATTACCTAAAACTTAACTGAACAATAAAATCCAGGCACAATTTTACTTTACCAAATTGGTATAAAAACACAATTTAGTCGACAGTGTTTTCAGCCAAGACTGAAAATCTTTTCAAAGATGGACTATAACAACATATCTAAAACTTGAAAAATCAACCGTGACGTATTTTGTTAAGCAGAACGTTTACTCATAATTATATTTGTGACGTCATTCAGTGCCTTGCTAGGTGTTTTAGGTGTTGTGGTTTACAACACCTGTAGACGTTTTGATTTCCAACACCTACAGATACTGTGGTTTACAACAGGTATAGGCGTTGTGGTTTACAACACCTATAGACGTTGTGGTTTACAACTCTTATCGACGTTGTGGTTTACAACTCTTATCGACGTTGTGGTTTACAACACCTATTCTGTAGACGTTTAAACACGCAACATCTACAAACATTAGCCCTTGGAAGACTGATTTTAGACGTTGCGTTTGTAGACGTTGTGCTTTACAACGCCTAAAACCTCATACAAGACACAGAGCGTCGTTATAACGAGTTTTACGATTATGTAGGTGTTGTAACTCACAACGCCATTTTTGCAGTGTGGGCTAGTCCAATCAGACGGCCAAACAGCCGTTGTTCTCGTTCGCCATTGGCTAACTCATGGTGACGTCACGGAAAACAGCCATTGAGCATGGTAAGGAAGTTCTGCATGGCAGACTGAAGCCCGGACGTCGGATGCGAGTGCCCAGTGGGCCACTTTTGGTAAGAAGAAAAGTGAACCACTCTTCGTCGCAGACACGCGGTAAAAGCAGTAGTATTCATATTGCAGCAGATCCTCGATACAACGAACTCGGAATACTGAATTTTTCCCTGTTGAAGGGAACAGTGTTTAACGACAGTAGATTCTCGATTTAACGACCCTCCGAATTAGGAATTTCACTATAAAATGAACGATTTTTAACGACAGACTCTCTGAATAACGACCCTCTCAATAAGGAATTTTTCGTTATAGTGAAAAACTTTTAATGCTATCAAGGACTGCGACAGCGGTCCCCATATAAGCCTCAACGTGAAGTAACATGGAAAAGTCAAACTTTGAAACCCCTGTAGTTTCTACAAAAAATGACTTAGATCAACTAAATTTGGTATTTGGGGCCGTGTCAAAACTATTTCAATGCATTAAAATATTTTAATGAACAATCAGATCGTTTGGCCTCCACAGCATGACCATTTATTATTGTTATTGTTGTTGTTGTTGTTGATGTTGTTTTTGCTGTTATTGGTAGTGGTGGTGGGGGTGTTCTTGTTGTTGACGCTCCTTGTCCTCAGCAGCTGAATATCGAATCAATGAACCGATTTCAACTTTTATAGCTTGGAACGTAGGTATGAACAAGCCCTAGGGCCTTTTGAACGATGTTTTAATGTGACTGCAGAATTTTTGTTGTTGTTCTTCTTCTCGGGGAAATTTTGCCCTCAATTGGAGATCGGACCAGTGACACAATTTTCATTTTCTGTATCTTAAAATGTAGGTATTAACAAGAACTAAAGCCTTTCAAACGCTGTATTAATGTGAACTACGAAATTCTTGTTGTTATTCTTCTTCTTCTTTGGAAATTTTGCTTTCATCTTGGTACTGAATCAGTGAACCAATTTTCAACTTTTGTAGCTTAAAACGTATGTATTAACAAGGACCAGGTTCCTTTGGACGTTATTTTAATGGGACTGATTGATCTCATAAAGCGTTCATCTAAATTATCTCATATTAATATTCTAGTCATTAATTTGCCTGAAATATCTCCATGAAAAAATAACAGGTAACACTATTAAAAAAGCTTCAGCTTATAAAATACGGATGTAAGCCTTTAAAAAACACTTGATAGTCTAACGATACATATAGAAGAAAAGACATGTAAGCCATCAGCGTCGCACTAATACAATGTAAAAGAAGCTCCAGCTCTTTGCAAGCCTTAAGAAAACCGAAGGAACAGGTACAAGAAAAAGACATGTAAGCTCATCAGCGTTACACTAATACGTGTAAACAAAGCTCCAGCTTGTTTTTCGGTATGCTGAAGAGTTTTTTTACACGCAACTAGTGCGACCCTGATGGCTTACATATATTTTTCTTGTAGCTGTTCCATAAAGCATTAAAGGGATATACCTCCCAGCGCCATTTTTCTCGATCCTCCACATCAAGTACGGCCCCAAAGGTCTATTTGCTTACCGTTAGTCTTTCCCTTGGTAAAAATCCTTTTTATAATGTGGCGTCTAGGAGATTTTCAGTTGAATATAATGGGAGTTTATTTACTAACGACCCGTCACTAAATGATGCATTGCGCGCGTACAATAATCTACTAATTTTCTAATAATTACCATGAGATCTAAACTCTAATAGACTAATGCGGTAAAAATTAAAATTAATTATTCCAATAGATCGCCGAAGCAAAATTTATAAGACACTAGCCTAGAAAAATTATAAATTGTGATTTTAAAATACGAGAATCATTCCGGTTTGTGACGACACAATCGTTGACTTGATTCTGTCTCGTGTACTATTCACAAAGCCTACCGAGACAGCAGCTATGCGAGGAACGCAGCTACCACCCCAGCCGACCTTGGCACTGTAATTGGTCGGATGATGATCTGCGCGTAGCTGTAATTTGGCACGCGGAATGTTATAAGGCAGGCCGGGTGTCCCTTTAAATATATTTTCATGCTTACAAAGCTTGGACTTCGTTTACACGTCGTACTGCTACTTTGATGGCTACATCTTTTTTTCCGTTTTTTTTTTTTTTTTTGT